>JAFVLL020009836.1:0-28798 GCA_021397915.2 Tor tambroides | reverse complement strand
CATGCATTACAGTAGGTCTTAATATAGATCTGTCTCAATGTTAGTCAAACATTAAAAGAAAATACGGAATCACTTGCTGCTCTTGATTAAACTACTGTTTATTTGTATCTTTGTTCTTCTTTTTAATAACAAATATAAAATAAAAATAGCTAAATTGTGATTAATATAGTAATTATTATTAAAAAATATTTGGAGGAAATTATGCAGTGTTGCTTGGTGATTTTGCTTTGGAGTCTTCAGAAAACTTTAACTTGATTTTTCTCAATCAACTCTGCTGACCGTCGCCTTCAAACGGCTTTCCAACATGTATCATTTTGAAGGTATTTTAATTGAGAATGTGAAGATAAGACAAAAAAAATAATTTTGAGAATTTGCTCATTCTGACTCATTTTGCCAGCACTGGACACAAATGTCATTTTGTTACTCTTTAATGTGGTTTGACAGATCAGTTCAGTTCAGTTCAATCGGCACTGACTAATCATCGCTTTCTCTTTACTACCAGTTATAGCATGAAATAAACATGAATGAACATCAGAAAGTGTTTAAAGAAACAGTACAGCTTACTGAAATGAATCATGTCATGCAGTTGCACAATAAGTGTTTCAACCACGGACAGTAAATGTACAGTAAATCAGCTTGTAAACAATATGTCACGTAACATTACGTTTTCCCCAGTCAACTACAAAAAAAAAAAATTATTCTAGACAGAAGCATTATGCTCCTATAAATATATGTGACCCTGGACTACAAAAACAATCATAAGGGTCAATTTTTTTGAAATTGAGATTTATACTTGTCATATGCTTGCATGTTGTTGCTCTTTTGTTGGTTTTGATTGCTTTTATTGTCCTCTTTTGTAAGTCGCTTTGGATAAAAGCGTCTGCTAAATAACTAAATGTAAATGTAAATGTACATCTGAAAGCTGAATAAATAACCTTTCCATTGACGGTGGAAATGGTTTGTTAGGATAGGGCAATATTTGGCCGAGATACAAATATTTGAAAATCTGGAATTTGAGGGTGTAAAAAAATGAAAACACTGAGAAAATCGCCTTTAAAGTTGTCCAAATGAAGTTCTTAGCAGTGCGTATTACTAATCAAAAATTAAGTTTTGATATATTTACAGTAGGAAATTTACAAAATATCTTCATGGAACATGGATTTTTACTTAATATTCTAATGATTTTTGGCATAAAAGAAAAATTGATAATTTTGACCCATACAATGTATTTTTGGCTATTGCTACATATATACCCAAACTACTTAAGACTGGTTTTGTAGTCCAGGGTCACATATGCATTGTATTACAGATTCTTTATATTTTGTAATGAAATGTTTTTTTTTTTTTTATGACAGCCACCATTTAAATTTTAATATTACAAATTAATTATTATTAAATAATAATAAATATGAAATAATAATTTTAAATATAAAAACTCATATTCAGATGTGTATGTATTTTTATAATCTTGATTGTTACACCTAACATTAAAAAGCAATTGAATTTACTAGTTAGGTTGTTTTTAACCTTTAATAGTCATGTACCAACTGATATGGTTCACTGAATAGTTTACTACTTTAGTTGAGAGAGTTTTCCCCCTCACAAAATGTAGGGTTTTTGTCTATTAGAAAATACCTGTAAGTACTGTATCTGATATTTATGCAAATGAATCAGTATTGAATCAAGAGCTTGTGAATGGGAATCTAATCAAATTGTGAAATCTGTGTCAATACCCAACCCTATCATGTTCACCTCCATGCTGCTATTCTTCGTGGAACACAAAATTTTTTGAATCTTAATGCATTTTTTTTTAAAGAAAAATAATACTTTTGTTCATCAAGGTAAGTAACAATGATTTTTTTGTCACAAACTGTCAGTTTTAGTTTGCTTATCTCTATTTTCTGTTGTGTCTGTTTGTGTTTCCCACTTCTTGTTTGTTATAGATATTCGTTTAATCGACACAGCAGTTTGTGTTTATTTAAGTTCCTTTTGTTTATTCGGTTCTTTGTTGGTTGTTGGTTGTGTTTGAGTACACATTGTTACACATTTGGACTTATTAAAGTTAGGCTTATTTGTTTTGGAACGTTTGACTCTTCTTCATCTTTGGATAGTGCTAGTGCGTGATATTTATTATGTTACAATAGATCTCTATTTCAAACAAATGCTTTTCTTTTGCAAATAATTATTCACAGAAAATCTGATGCAGCTCTCATGTCATTTTCCATTTTTGACATAAATATTGTCTATTTTCTGGCACATTTGAATCGTGTTTGATTATGACATACTGTGTACATACGAAGATATCTATGGAGACTTCCAGCGAACCAATACTGTTTTTTTTTTTTTTAACTGAACACAGATGTAAATACATTTTCTGAGCTTCTGTGGAGGGAAACGTTATCAGCTTTCAGGCTTGTCCATACACAAAACCAGAACATACAGATGTGTTATTTTGACATGAACCACTTTGCAACCATCCAGAACACCCAAGCAACCTTTTACACATGCAGACACCACAGATTTTTGGTGTATGTTTTAGTTGATTTTGTTTTTGCTGAAAAAAGTGATGTACTGTATCTTTCTGAGAAAATATAGTACTTGAACATATTGAGTTCTCTAAAGAGTGCTGTAGTGTTGATGTATTTTTGTAGGCTAACCCAGAAGTTCACATCACTCCAGTTCCCTCAACAAAAACCCAGTAAGATGTTTCCATTGGTATTTCCATAATACAGAAAATAAGCTATGTGACCAGCAAAAGTTTGATTTTTACACATTTTGTTCATCATGTAATCTTCACAAATTAACTCTTTTATAAATTCTTGAAGCCCAAATACAATTGTAGGCTATAAACAAGCTACACCACAGTCACATGACTTCAGCGTCACCACCATTAAGCTTCCAACAACTCTTTCAGTCTTTAAAACATTTTCCCTGAAAGTCTGGGTTAGAACAGCTTGCAAGAGTGTGATTGTAAATATTGTATACGTAATGAGTAGATGACTAGTGAGTAGATGAATTTACCTGTTTAATATGATGACATTTCCAAATACCTCTATAGTCCAATTTAAACACTTGTTAGCAACCACCTTTATCACCTTTATCATTTTAAAACTCACAAGGGAGTATAGGGCTGGGCGACATGGCCAAAAGTGAATCACGAAATGAATCATGCAACGAGATTTACTAATGTTTGCGCTCATCAAATTACTGGTATTTGAGCCCAAAATATTATTTAACGCCCAAAAAAAGCACGTCTTTAACTATTTTGCGCTTGAAATGGCTGCAATTATTGTTGCTAGGAGGAGGCACCACAGAGAACAGAGAGCGCGTGGTAGAAGGAGAGGATTTTTTTGTGTTAAATATTTTTGCCATTTCAGGCATTTAACTAAAATCGCATTGACTTAAGGACAACCGGAAGTGGTAAAATGTGAACTCGTTTCTTGGTTTTGTCCTACAAGTGTCCGTCATTACTGCAGTGCTGTATTCTTATCCATCAGCCATCAACACCTCTCAACTGGTCCTTCCTTCATCTGTCTGTGCTCTTGTGGTGTTAATGACTCTGAAGGGTTTGAGCTCATGAAGCTCTCAGATCTCTCACTGTTTGTTCTGACATGTCAATCCACAGAGCTTCTGACATCACTCAGGTCATCATATTCCTAGGCAAAGTCACTCTGACCAAAAAATTCATAAAGGAGAAGCCCTAAGTTACCCAGCCTGCCTCCTCCAAATTTGCAAAGGGAGGATGTGGCAAGAAATCTCACTCTCTCCTGCGTTTAGCACAGACGGCATCGGAAGGAAATTTTCCAAACATTCATCTTTGAGAACCATAACAGAATCACGTCTGTTCATGAAATAATTTCAACTTGTAATGTGTAAGCATGTGTGATTAATGATTTGTTGAATTATTCCATGTTTTGGGTTTGTTTACTGGGAATACAACTAGTTTCATTTCTTTGCCGGCTTTTGAGATTTACTGTTCATTTTGAGTGCAGTGAATCAGTCAACATTATGTGATTATTAACAAGTTTGCATATTGTAATATTACATGAAGTCAGTTTACACATTGAAGCGGGGCTGCAAGCTACTGTAAAACTGTAGCATAATAGCTAAACATATAAGGAGATCATTATAGTATAAGCACATACATATTATATATCACATTATGTATATATAACATTAACTACAACTTTTGCCTCAATGCAGTAACGTTACCTATTTAAACCTCTAGCTGTCAGCAATTCGTACTGCACTTTTAAGCTTTTATTTTGATGGAAACAGCAGTAGAGCTTTTAAAACACCAGCTTCAGTGAAAACAGGCTTACATAAACGCGTCTCACTACAAATCTTGAGAAATGCTGCCAAAATAAAGCTTAACTGGTGGCTGTTGCATTCCCAGATGCGCACTAAACTCACAGCGTGTGCAATAAACGAGTTCACTGCATTCACTGTGAACGGAGCCATTCTGAGACACGGAAAACACCGGATCACGAGCTGATCGCCTGAACGATGTGTGACTTCTCTTTGAAACGCGCAGCGAAAACAGACTTAATATTGTGTCAATATTGTGCTTTGGGTTTTAGTTCATTCGACAGATACTCTGCCAAAGCATAGTGGCCCAAAACAAAACTTTATAGACCTTTTATGTTAGAATAAGAAGTTTAAATATATTTTTAAAACTACACTTTTTGCCCAGAAGACCTATTGTTTCATATCGTCATGTGACCAAGATAATATAGAGACATTTTTGCTATTGCGACACCACAATATTGATAATACCATTACATCCCTAATACATACATATATAATAAGGAACCCAAACTCTATCAGTTGACAAAAAAAACCTTGTGAGAAACCAGGCTCAGTCGGAGTTCTTAGTTCTCCTCTGGCCTTAAGCGAATGACCACAGTGTGATTCATGATTCCTGCTGCATCACAAGTCAGATTTGTAGACTGATATTCTCCAGCTCCTTCGGCTTTGAAAAGCAGAGTACGTCACGCTAGCATTATAGTTGTCCAACAAGTTGAAATATGAAGGTAGAGCGGCAGTTTAGCCAGGAGAAAACAGCTGGCTTATCAGAGGCTGAAAGAGCAATGATCGTGCATCTTGTTGTCCTAGCTGGCCCTGGCAAGACATCTTCATAGCTGGCCATAGGGATTTGTACAGAGAACTTGTCTAGTCATCGAGGTCTTTGTTGCTGATTTGTGCCGAGGACTCTTCTAATTGTCGTGGCCTTCACTGATATTCAAGGGCTGTGTTGTGGTCGTTCCTGGGTCTTGTTTTTATTTTATATATGTACACACACACACACACACACACACACATACACATATACACTAAATGTGTAAGTAAATGTTTAAGTGTTTTTTTTTAATATTTGAGTAGTGTGTGTTTTGACATTTTAATGAGTGTTTTTATGTCTATTAAATATTTAAAATGTCTATATATTTTTTTTTATAAATTTTTCTTAGTTATTTTAGTACGTTAAACTACATGAAGGTGAATTTTGTTTTTATTTATTTCATTTTATTTATGTTTTTAGTTTTATTTTACGATAATAACCATTTTTATTTTGCACTTTTTTAAAGTCAAAATAACACACCAACCACAGTAAAGATTTAGTCAAGTCAAGTCTTGGTAAATCATAAAAACACACAGAGCTTCAGGAGAAACTACAGGACAAGTGTCATCTGTCTAGAGCTAACAAGTCATAATAGCAATTAACAAGCAACTAAAACATCCCGTATATGTCCAAAAAAGTTCCTATAGTTACTCCCTAACACTGATCTTTACATCATTACATTTTCATTGTACAAGAACAGCCATCCCAGCTGCAAGACACACGCATACAAAGATGCGTGCGATTCCTGCAGCTTATAGCTTGTTGAAAGTCTGTTTGGCTTGTTTCTGTTGCTGGTCATAGGGTCAGCTTCATCAGTACGGGATTGTGGAGACCCCCCTCTGTTCTCTCCTGAAAAAGAGTCATTCCATCAGATCCATTCCCCACATTATCTCTCCTCTGTCCTCTATTAGCATTTTCGTTTCTTTCCATTTGTAACACAGAGCCGTCTCTCTGTTGATTCTTCCTGCCAGGCATCATCCAAGCGCCCCACAACATAGCTCTGCTGCCGTACGTTTACTCCACCTTTCCTTCCTCCATTCAGAGATTTGCATTTCAAAGGCAGACAGCGGATATGTTGGATGATGCACACGCTGACTGAGGTAGTTGTGGATGTATGACTCCATGGCCAACAGCCCAATGATCCAGCTTGATTTAACCATTTCCATATTACAGCTTGTCATACAAAAAAATAAGCAAAGGCATTCTCAGATCCCAGAATTGAGTCTTTTGTGATGATTATGTTCAGACTGACTAAAGCATTATGCACACATGTTGAACTTTTACAGTGATTTTTGCCATCTGAGACTCAATTTGAGATTTGTTTTCAAAAGCAGAATTGAAAGTCTTGAATCGTTTTAGCATGCTCACCAACAGCCGATTATAAATCGTGTCATTTGACAGACTTCTGTCGGTTTCTGAAATGTGTTGGCCACATTCCTGCAGTGTGACCTTGTGATGCAGCAGGAGCCAATGGGAGCACAGCAATTGATCACATAATCAGGTGTTTCTTCACCTGAAATTCAGCTATTCTCTTTTGTTATATGATGGTCACGTTAAAACTTACTTTTTACTATAATTAATTTTTTTCAAATGCCATTTGTGTTTAGATTTTACTACTTTACCCTTGTTCTAGAGTTTCGGTCCTGAACTGTAAAAATCCATCATGCATCATTATATTGCATAATCTAAACAAAGTATGAAATATATATCAAGCATTTGGGCTTTTTCTTTTTGAAAATGTTTATTAATTTTTTTCACATATTGCACTTGTTGAACAGTTGTAGCATTATTTCCAAAATGGCAAACAAGTTTGCCCATTATAACTTTCTTATTTTATTTTATTTTATTGATTGTTTGCAAAATTATGCAACAAAGTAAATAAATAAATAAATTCAGTTGTGTGTATTTTTGTAGGATACATAAAATATTAATCTGTGAAAGCCATGACTGACTGACAAAAAAAAAAAAAAAATACGCTGTGGTGGGACTTTTAATGATCTTTGGGAAAATTGCAAAAATTACACACTTATCCTGTAATTCATGTATGGTGTATCCACACTGCTAGTGGACAAAGAAAATAATTGAATGCAAAGTGTGCACTGTGTGTGTGTGTGTGTGTGTGTGTGTGTGTGTGTTTTAAGACACCAAATCACCCAATCTTTGCGACTGCCACAGAAGTTAGCTAGAGGAAAGCCAGGAAAAACTCTAAAAAATCTAATCAAATCAAGCATGTATGACCATTGACATCCTGCAATCTGTCATGAACTCTACCCAAAATCCCACTGCTGTCATATTGCACAATCTGATAAGAAAAAGTCATAATGTACATAGAAAATCATTTACTGCACAGCTGGCTCAAGAGACAGTGAAGAAAAGAAGGTTGGATGAATAAAAGAGAGAAGAAGATTGGATGAATGGCTCTCTAATCAGAAGCCACGTCCTTAACATTCACGTTACCCATGATCGTATCATTCAGACGGCCCTAAGAGAGTCGGCATACGCTCCATGCAT
This sequence comes from Tor tambroides, assembly GCA_021397915.2. Taxonomy (NCBI): domain Eukaryota; kingdom Metazoa; phylum Chordata; class Actinopteri; order Cypriniformes; family Cyprinidae; genus Tor; species Tor tambroides. The sequence goes on along the minus strand of JAFVLL020009836.1, from coordinate 21,168 downwards.
GCGTCAAAACTGCCTCTAAATAAAGCATGACGTCGTGCAGAGCTCCTATCTCTCAAAATCTGGAACTTTCCCCAGAAGAGTCACAGAGTATTGAGGGAAGCATTGGGGAGGAGAAAAGAAAAGAGTGAGGGAGAGAGAACAAGGGTGTCATCCAGGTCTGGTGGTCTGGACATCATCTTACATAACTGTCTGGCTTCAGCTCGGTGACATGAGAACCTATAGCGCTAATGACACTAATGCACTCTGACAGACTACATAGAGCCCTGGACTCTGGTGGGACCGCCGCCGGACTTTGAGTGGCGTTTGGAGTCTCCTGAGCCAAACAGAACAACAGAAAAAGATGCCAACTCCGGCACATCATCTGTTTTCATATACGTTTCCTTTCATCTTTACCCACATGCGATTTAGTGGATTAAAGGAATAGTTCAGTCAAAAATGAAACTTCTGTCATCATGTACTCACTCTTGTGTCGTTCCAAACCTGAATGACTTTGTTTTTTCCGTCGAGCGCAAGGCTGAAATTTGAGAATACCCTGGCAACTGTTTTTCATAATGAAAATGAAATGGGATGGATGCTGTCAAGCTGCAAACTGACATAAAAAAGCACCACAACATTATCCATATGACTTGTGTACTTTATTCAAAGTATTTTGAAGCCATGCGGTAGTTTCAGATGATGGCATTTGTTCACTGGACAGTGACTTTCGATGAAACAATTTTTCTTCAAAAATTCTCAGAATTTTATTTATTTTTTTTTTCTGGCAAAGTTTGAAAGGTAAGGATGAATAATAAATGATGACATTCAAAATTTGGATTCAGTACAGTTTAAAATGTTTTCGTCTCTTATGTTTACCAAGGCTGCATTCGTTTGATCAAAATTGCAGTAATATGGTGAAATATTATTCATATTTAAATAGCTGTTTCATATTTTAAAATGTTATTTATTCTTGTAATGCAAAACTGAATTTTCAGCATCATTACTCCAGTCTTCAGTGTCACATGATCCTTCAGAAATCATTCTAAAATGCTGATTTGCTGCTCAAGAAACATTTCTGATGATTAGCAATGTTGAAAACGGATGTGCTGGTCATATTTTTGTTGAAACATACTTTTTTTTTAATTCTTTGATGAATGGAAAGTTCAAAAGAACAGCTTTTATTTGAAATAAAATAGAATTTATATAACATTATAAATGTCTTTACTGTCACGTTTGATCAGTTTAATGCATCCTTACTGAACAAAAGTATTTATTACTTGAATAGTAGTGTAATTTTCATATTTAGGTGAATTGTTCCTTTAAAACTAAAATTATGGTAAGAACAATCAAAAGATGATCAACAATACTTCAGTCCACCCATGACAATACCCTTCATAAATCTTGAGCTGACGTGTCTGTTAGTTTGACTTTGTTTTTCTTGGGTAAAATCAAAGATGTCTCAGTGTTAAAAAACTCAAAGGTAAGATGGCAAATTTGTGTGGTCTTTGAGCAGACCAAGAAAAGGAGTGTAAAAAACTGGCATGAATAATTGTCTCTGCCTCACGTTCTTTTGTCTCCATTCCCAGGTTGCTCACAATGGCCTTATTTTGGAAATGGACCACCCAACATCAGGAAGGATAGCAATGCCAGGTTTGTATAGAATTTGCTGTTGGTGCAAAACATTTTCTGCAGTCCCAATTTCAATAGTTTTAAGCATGTATTTCCAATGTAAAACTGAGATCTGCATATTAGAAACAGGGGTTGAAAATTAAAGGGGGTTTATGGCAAAAATGCAACCAAGATGAACAAAAATGCCCCACAAATTCAAGATAAAGGGGAAAAAAATTGTCCCTGCGTAATTAAACTAAATCTATAATGGCTGTCACAGCTAGAATTTGCAGAATTACACTTAGACCTGTGCGTGCTGCGTCAGATTTCTTTTTTAGGCATTGTTTTTTATAGCATTGAGCCTTATAACCAATCATGCACTGAATACAGTGACCAATCAGAGACACTTAGATTAGTAGATTTAGGGCCAGATTTACTAATAGCTTGCACCAGCAGAAACCATCTTTTGACGTTGAAATTGTACTGTGAGGATTTACTAAAGACTTAGCGCTGAAAAGGCGTGGACATAGTTATTTTTGCACCTGACCTTATTGAATATGCATTTGTCATGCAATCCTATTTATTAATGTTTGCGCTCGTCAACATTTAAATAATTTTCACCATTATTTAACGCCCAAAAAAGCATGTCTTAAAGCAGGCGGTAATTTGCGCTGCTCTTGGTATATTGCGCTGTTCATTATGGAAATGATCTGGCTGCGTCTGTGTTCTTGAATGTGCGCATCGTCAGTAAATCAACACACAGAATTTCCCCTCTCATCGGCGCTTTAACTTAATTGCGCTCTTAATGCTTTTTGTCATAGTATTGCATCCCTATGATTTCCTGTTTGTTTTTTTACAATTTTAAACAGTTTGTTGTTACTGTTCATTTCAAAGTTCATTTCCAACCCTGCTAGGAACAAATCCAGTTTCACCCAAAAATTTAGATTCTGTCATTACTCAAACCGTGTATGTAACTTTTTCATTGGAACCCAGAAGGAAACATTTTAGAAGAATCCTCACGCAGCGTAAATTCCAGGTCATCTGAACCAAACGAGTTTGGAAACGACATCTTGTAAATAAAAGTGTGATTTTCGTTTTTGGGTGAACTCTTCCTTTAACCTCTTTACACTTGAACTTTCTATTGCTTTTCTATATTATCTTTCCAAAAACCACCCATGCACTTAATCTCATCACCTAGACCCATGGACTTTGAAGAGTTCTGCTTCCCTTTGTGACTCTCTTGTATCGAACAATGGAGAATCATTTATTTTGATGCTTTGTTTTGACTTGTCTTTGTCCGTTCAATGAAATAAAAGTTTCTCCATTGACATGAAAGTCACCCCATGCTCTTTCATTCTCCGGCGTGAGAGTCCCTGAGAGACGCTTTCTGAACTCGTCCTTTCATTTGATCATCCGCATATGCGAAACAAGCCATCATTGATCCCCAAAACAGACAGGTCTGCGGTCTGCTGAGCATTTTGCCCCTGGAAAAGAATGTCGAACGGAAGAACAACACTTTAGAAAGGTTAAATGCATGCCGTTAAGACGACGTACAGTCATTTTTCTCTCAGCGACTCGATTCCCGCTGCTTTCGTGGCTCTTCAAATGTCAGACCCTGATGGACTCGCTCCAGACAGGTGGTTTTACTAACAGCGAATTTAGTTGCGGTTTGCAGCTCTGTAAACACACAAATACACACCACTTACGTAGACACCAGCGTACGACCCCTGCTAATGATCTATGCTTTGTCCCTTCAGTGACTAAAAAGCAAACACTGGCAGGAACGGATCACTAATGGTTTTGTCATGGCTAGTTGGTTAAACCTTACAAAGAGCCTGTTTACTTCCTTTTACGAACACCGCAGCGAAGAGCCATCCTCACCTTCCGCAATTTGATCTTTTCTGCGTGCACCAAAAATGCAGTTCTAGTTGCGCTCCAGCGAATTCTGCATGCTTCCACAACCACAAAACAAATGCATTCTGCGTCAGCTGTCCCTGGAGTGATACCCGGGATAATCAGGCAAGTCCTTTGATGGCTACGAACGGTTGTTTACCAGTTCATGGTTTGCACGTTTGTTGTCTCCATCCGAGCCAAATCAGGGATGATTGTGAAGAATTTCTCCGAAAAAAGGGCAGAAACCACAACAAACACCTTTTTCCATTCCGCATTCCTCATCCCTGACCCATAAATTCGCTACAACGCCCTAACGCACTGTCGAGGCCTCTAATCTTCCACTGCTGTTTACATAAGATGACTGTCTGTCCGTGTTTTCTGTCTGTTTTCTCACTGACAGCTGCACATGTGGAGCGTTTCCCGCCTTTGGTGACTCTGTGATGTTATCAAAGGTTTTGCAGGAGATAAGCTGTGCGTACCTTGCTATTCATTCCCTCTAAACCCCAACATTGTTCTTCGCATCTAATGTGCAGAACCAAAAGTGGAGTCCCGAACAACATAGGCGCGAAATTGGCCATTAGCTGCCGTCGACTGTAAGCAAGTATTATGTAACGGATGTCAGGGGTGCATCGGAGTTGAATAAGCCCAAAATGGCTTGACGAAACAATCTGTGAACAACAAGTGTTATCGGGTTACATAATCAACGAATTACTAATGACCATAGAATTGCGATAATAAAGTCGCAGGCATTCCTTTGTGGTTAAAACTACAGGAATGCAATGTTAAGAAACATCGTCCAGCTTTTTTTAAGGCACCAGAGAGCGAGGACGAAAAGGGCTCAGAGGATGTTTTTGTGCCGCTGATTGCGAGAAGCTGCCTCATTAGTGATTGTGCAGGACGGTGTATTGTGAGGCACTTCCCAAAATAAACCCCTTTATTTAAACCAAAGGGCCTTGGCAGAAGCTTCTTGTTAGCGGAGTTTGCGGCTCTCTGTGATGCTGCAAATCTGATCGCTAAGGTGAACATTCGATGATGTGAGAAAGGTAAGAGAGAGAAGCAGGATACTTGTGCATGTATGGAATAATTAGAGCATAAACCAGTAAATCAGTAGTATTGCAGCAGACTCTAAGTTTGACAAAGATTCTGTTCAGCCCATGTTCACATCCAATGAATGAATGAATGAATCATCATGCTTTGTTACTATATGTGAAATCTGGAAAAGGGATCCTATAGATGCTGTCTTCAGTGGAGGTGTACAATATCTTAAACGTATGTTTTCACAGAGTTTCAATTATTTTTTTCAATGATTGTTGCTATCGTCTTGGTGTGACTGGGCCTTTATTGTATGGCCTAGAGCTTTGTAACAAAGTTCATCAAAAAATCAAGAGCATGCGGGTTCGGATTGACATGGGTCCGTGAAATGATGTCCGAAAAGAACAACTAATTTGATTTCAAAAATCTTAAGCACTTTTTTTTTTTTTTTTAGCTATAATAACAGTAAACAAGTATTACAAATAATTATTAGGATTCATGACCAATTAAAGCTAACCATCTGTAATTCTATTATCAGGGTAATTGCTCTTACAGTTCTTGGCTTGTGTTTTTATAGTGCTGTTCGGTGAAACAGCCCACGCCGTAGGGTTTCCTCGATGCTGCTGTGAGTTGTTCTGTTCCTGACATTAGCGGGTTTGATGTGTTCCATAATAACACATTGATTTCTACCATCTTCAAGAACGTTATGTAATTGTCCATGTATTCTGCAAGAACACTAAAAAATGGTGCACATTATATGCTCTTCAGCTGTCAAACGCAGAGAACAATATGCCAGCTCTAAACTCTACATCTCAACTTTCTGAAGTGCGAAGACACGGTGTGCTCCGATGTAGCTTATGAATCACACAGTTCTGCTTTTTGAAGTTTCTGTGGATTTAGAAGCGATGATCAATGGTAAGAAATGCACATTGTATCACTCTAAAGCCTGGCTCACACTAAAGGAGAAACAGAAAAAGTCTTGTCCAGGACTTCGCTCGGTTATGATGTTCAGGCTGGATTATCTGGTAATGTGAGGCACTTATAGATCAAACATTGAACCTCCCAATCTGCTCATATATCCACCCCAATCTTATCACACATTTGATCTTTAGGATTTTAAATTGGGATGATTATGACAAGTAGAGCCCTGCATTTCAGACTGGGCACGATGGGCCCTGACTTAATCCCCTAGGGCCGGGCTTTGGGCCAATTTTCGTGTCATAGCTCAGACGCAGGTCGGGCATTGGGTCTGTTTTAGACTTCCTCTTATTTTTATGTTTTATGCATCCATCAGTTATGGTGATAAAAAAGATTTTCAGCACTGGTAGAAACAACACAAGACCAGGCTACTGCGACTGTCAAGAGCGGCTCGGACGGTGTTTAATGTCCCCACCAGCAGGAAAAGCAGTGAGCGTGCCTTTATTGTATTTTCAGAAAGTTTTGGAATATTTGTCCTCTCCCCAAATTTGTCACAACCGAAAAACAGTAACAGATAATTACTGTTTCAACAGATAATAGAAGGAAACATCTAAGAGTTGAATACTTATTGTAAATGCTTTTTAAATGTGTTTTTTGGTTGTGGGACAGCAGTTTGGACCAATTCTATAGAATGGCCCATATATATATGCAACACCTGAAAGCAATACTATAACCATTTATGTGCCCTACAGTCATTTCAGCATAGCTGTTCTCTTATGTCATTTGAGGTTGGTTAGTTTGGTTTGAACTGGTAAGATGTGACCTTTAGATGATCTGTCAAACCCTGGTGCCTGTCATCTGTAAACTTATTGAAACATATACAACATACTTCAGAGAGCTGAACACCTCCGTCCTGCATCTCAGAGCCGGGCCCGGATGAAAGAATGCAGTCCTGAGGGAAATTTTACAAATGAGAAGGTACGGACATGAGATGGTGGGAAAGGCCGTAGGCGAAGTGCATCTCCTCTGACGTAACATTCCCAAACGCCCTCACCGTTCTCCTCTGGTCCACGCTGAAATGTCATATGAACTGACAGATAAAGCTTTTTATCCAGAAAGGCCCCAAAAAGAAATCCTGCTTGTCATTGTGCTTCAAGTTCTTATCAGCAATTCAACGTTTGCTGTGACGCTGCAATTTATGGGACATTTGTAAAAATAAAAAAAGGTAATTGCAACTTTTTTTTAAATGCGACAATTCTGAGTAAAAGTTAGTCTTTTTGCTCCTCAGAATTGCATTTATAACTCACAATTGTGAGTTTACATCTCACAGTTCTGAGAAAAGGACTTTTGAGATATAAAATTTTCTTGCAATTGCAAGAAAAAAAGTCAGAATTGTGAGATATAAACACAATTGTAAGAAAAAAGTAAGAATTGCAAGAGAACTTCACGGTTGTGAGAAAAAGTCTTTTGTTTGCAAGATATACACTCGCAACTGTGAGAGATTGCAAGAAAAAGTCAGAATTGTAAGAAAATGTCAGAAGTGCAAGATAAACTCACGATTGTGAGAAAAAAAGTCAGAATTTTGAGATATAAACTAAATAGGCTTCCATACAAATCAAACTTGACCCAATTTACAGTTTTAATATGCTGGTGTTGGTTTTATTGCTGCATAAAATTATTTATAAAAATGTAAATCATGTTTTGTACCAAGTCACATTATTTGTTCAAAAACAACAAAACTTAACTTCCCAAGTTGATGGAAAACGTACCTCTGACCTAGTATTGATATTCGAAACTCTATACGCCTGCACTCACATACTCGCATGTGTATCTTTTAAAAAAATCTTCTTTTTTTTTTTTACACATGAAAGCATCATTTCTTGAATGTGGTGTAGCTTTACATACGTTCATCATTCTTCCGCACATTTAGAAGACATGAACGGACTCTTCTGAGAGAAATTCAAGAGGGAAACACTGTTTCGGACACAAAGTCTTCCTGACAAGATGACTGGTAGATCAGTAAAGCAGCAGCTCCTGAAAAATCATCCTTTTCACATCAAAGATGTGTTTTAGTTGTCTCTGGGGCCAGAGTTTGTGTGAATGAGAGCGTTTATGTTCACAGTCTGTCAGATCCCCTCACAACACAGAGCTGCTTTGACGTCACCCTGAGCCAGCTATCTGGGGTTGTTAGCGCTGATATTGGCGTAATGCCCCCTGTAGACTTAGCCAAGTATACACTACAAACATCTACTATGATGCAGCAGAGACTGCTCTCAAATCAGAAGCCTTCACGTTTCTTTTTCTAAAGCTCCGTTTTCCTTTGGGCTGTTTTCGTTTTTGGAGCATTTAGGTCACCTTCTACTTCTCGCAGGGAATTTGTCATTTGCCAAAGTCTCAGAGGTTTGATGTTTTGATGATTTTATCTTTCTCTGGGCTGTTTTATGGGTCAAGATGATGTTGTCACACTCATACTGAATATTTTCTTGTATGTATATCACGTAGAAATGTGCACATTATGCTTCTTTGACAAATGCTCTTAATGTCAATGAACACAAAAGTAACATTACAATACAGATTAATGACATAATTAGTGTAGTAGTCAAAATAATAATAATAATAATAATAATAATAATAATAGTAGTAGTAGTAGTAGTTTAAAATGTGTGGCAAGTTCTTATAAATATACCCCTTGTATTCTTATATTTGAAAAACCTATATAATTATGAAGAATGTTGAAAAGTGTAATTTGGTCTAACCGTCAATTAATAACATTTTCTTTACACCTTAAATGCATATGACTGTACTAATAAATATAAATGTACGTAATAATAATAAAATGTTTTTAAATATGATTTTAAAGGTTAAAAGTATTTTAAAAAGTATTTCTCTTGAAATATTTTAAATTATGAATAAAAAAAAAAACCTTTTTGGGGAGTCACACCACACAACCTGAACTTATCATGAAAAAAATGTGTGTGTGTGTGTGTGTGTATACACCTGTTTTTATATTCCGGTGGGGACTTAAACCTGAATACACACAGACTCATGGGGACTTGTGTCACAGTGGGGACCTAAATTGCGGTCCCCATGGGTAAACAAGCTCATAAATCATACACAGTGAACTTTTTTGAAAATGTAAAAATGCAGAAAGTTTCCTGTAAGGGGTAGGTTTAGGTGTAGGGTTGGTGTAGGGCAATAGAAAATACGGTCTGTACAGCAGAAAAAACATTCCGCCTATGGAGAGTCCCCACAAGGATAGCAAACCAGACGTGTGTGTGTGTGTGTGTGTGTACTTGTTTTTTCTATCCTGGTGGGGACTTAGACCTGAATACACACAGCCTCATGGGGACTTGTGTCACGGTGGAGACCTAAATTGAGGTCCCCACGGGTAAACAAGCTTATAAATCACACAGAATGAAGTTTTTTGAAAATGTAAAAATGCAGAAAATTTTCCTGTAAGGGGTAGGTTTAGGTGTAGGGTTGGTGTAGGACGATAGAAAATACGGTCTGTACAGCAGAACAACATTATGCCTATGAGAGTCCCCACAAGGATAGCAGAACAAGTGTGTGTGTGTGTGTGTGTGTGTGTGTGTGTGTGTTTGTTTTGAAAGTTAGTTGAACCACATTCATTTTGTGGACTAAAAAAATGTATTATATTTTTGACTTTATAAACTCCTAAAAATATATCAGAATTAATTTTAATGGAAATATTAAAAACGTGCCTATCAGAGAAGAGGTGTATTCTTATATTCATGAGTCATAGTTATGTATTTTTGAAATAATATATAAAAAGAGCATCATGCCATTGACCCATACATAAAGTTTCTAAAGTAACCACAAGATGTTACTTAAAAGAGAAATTGCTTTTTGTGCAATAAATATGAGCTTCGCATTTCTGTTGCCCTCATAGACGTCCATTGTAAATGTGCTGCTGGAACTTATATACTATAATATAATATAATATATAATTTGGACATTGATTGTATTTTATGTTGTGGAAATTAATCCACAAATAGAGCTTCACTTGTACTCAACCTGAAACATTTCTTTAACACAGCAGGGCTTAGTCTATGTCGTCTTGTGCCCGTTTTGCAGTTTTATGTGGGAAATGAATTTTGGCTTATGGTTTTGGGTTTCCCTGGATGTGGAGTTGGACAGTGAGGGGACTCATAATGTTACATGAATGATTTTACCACTATTTGATTGGGCATATTCTCTTTTTTAGTACATTCAGAAGTCGTCACATACTAACCCAGCCAGAATGAAAGAATCAACTGTGACTCACTGTTTCCAGAGATCTTCACCATCTCCATCTCTTTGTTGTCTGTGTACAAAGGCAGCACCTTGTACATTATTTTATTCATAGGAGCACTTGCCAGCTAGTCCTTGCTTTTTTCCTCATGCCATAATATAATGAGGTTTCCCACTCTTATGTATGTTTCACATTCCCTTTTTATCCAACACCGCTTCTGTTTTTTTTTCTTCTTCAGTCGTCATCTCTCTCCCTCGCCCGTTAAAGATGCAGCGGGTAGTTAAAAAGAAGCTGAAAGGTTTAATAAAAGGACTGCGAGGTGCTACTTGTTGCGTGGGCTCAAAGCACCTGAGATGAAGATGTTCATCTCCGCTTGACAGCTCGAGCCTGCCATTCCAGGACGCAGGAGAATTCACGTAGAATCTCACCCACTCTTTTTCTGTCTCCCTCTCTCCATCTCAAACTAGAAACAGAGCATGGGAAGAGAGATAAATGTGGATGTTTCCACGTTGGAGAGAGCTCTTTTAAGTCAGTATTGCATGGATGTATTGGATTGTTTACAGGTCACTTGCATCCTTGTTTGTGTTGTGAATTATAAAATCGATATTTAACATCTTGGATATGGATTCAAAGATTTCAGAAGGGTTTAACAATGCTTTTTAGCTTAGGTTTTATAACCTTGCCCCTAGGATAGTCCTGAATGGTGCTCACAAAGCTGCATCCCCTATACTATATGTCCAAGTATGAAAAGTATGTCCAAATTTAAAGTATAAATAGAAAAGTACCAGGATAACATACCACTTCTGGCATGATTCTGAAATGTGCATCTGATGGACACTTTACTATCCCATGAGGCCACAGGAGGGATTTGTGAATGGCTGTGGTGCAACACAACTGCTGCTAAGTTACGTAACAGTGAAATTATGATAGATGTAATGAATGCAGATTACATTGAAGGAATAGGCCTTTTACACAGTCTGTGTGTCATCACATCTGGCTTCGATTAGTAGTGTAAAAGAATTTCTGCCTGCATTATTGTCAATGGGCTGTAGCCAATATTGACAAGAAAATTAAAACTTTGTTGAAGTTGACAATAAACATCAGTTTGTTTAACCTTAAACAATAACCTACCATATGTGTAATCTTCCATTTTAACGAGAAACATCATGTAAGCAAGCCGATTGTCAGCGTTGTCGGCGTCGCCATTCATGAGATAAATGAGAATCTGCCCGCGGCTGCTCACGTTACTGCTGGAGAAATACTAGAAATATATACACACTGTTTTAATTAAATTTGTTATGTTTTAGTTTTTTATTATTGCGTCATGTTTATTATGATTAACCTCTGATCTTATCTACTGTATAATGCTATCAAATTACTGCGCTCAAACCCAGAGGATATGACACGTGGTATTTTACGATGGTAAAACCAGTTATTTTTGAATAATAGAAAAATAGAATTCATTTGAACAACCCCAATTTGACCCTAATGTGTGTGATTGTATCGGAAAGTAAAGTGCATGCATTAAAAGCAATGCTAACATTATTATTGTTTAATTTGTACAGTCTTTAGTTGTGGTTAAAGTCCTCATGAAATCAATTTACAATATTTATTTTGTTAGCACACATTGCTAGTCTTAAAGGGTTAGTTCACCCCAAAATTAAAATTCTGTCATTAATTACTCACCCTCATGTCGTTCCAAACCCATAAGACCTTGGTTCATCTTCGGAACACAAATTAAGATATTTTTGATGAAATGTGGGAGCTCTCTGACTCTCCCATAGACAGCAACGCAACTGTAATGTTCCCAGGTCCAGAAACGTAGTAAGGACATCGGTACAATAGTCCATGTGACATCAGTGGCGCAACTTTAATTTTGCGACGCTATGAGAATACTTTTTGTGTGCAAAGAAAACAAAAATAATGACTTTATTCAACAATACTTCTTCCACGAGTTACCGTCATCCACCATTTTGGAGAGTATCACGACACATTCACACGCTTTCCTGTAAGCGTAAACAACGCTGATTACGCTCTTGGGTACTCTCCAAAATGGCGGCAGACGTAACTTGGGAGAGAAGAATTGATGAATAAATTATTTTTGTTTTCTTTGTGCACAAAAAATATTCTCATAGCTTCGCAAAACTGAAGTTGAGCCACTGTTTTACCGATGTCCTTACTACGTTTCTGGACCTGGGAACATTCCAGTTGCGCTGCTGTCTATGGGAGGGTCAGAGAGCTCTCACATTTCATCAAAAAATATCTTAATTTGTGTTCTGAAGATGAACGAAGGTCTTACGGGTTTGGAACGGCATGAGGGTAATTAATGACAGATGTTTCATTTTTGGGTGAACTATTAATCCGTGCAAGTTAATCTGCTGAAAAAAATGGTTTGTCTTGGTAATCTTTCATCAAAATCTCATCATTTGCTTCTGCTCTGGAATGGCATGCCTTCTCTGATGACGTCAGTTTGATGGCTTGGGCTATGGTTTGGACAGAATATGCTTAACCACGCCCCTCCAACCGTTAGTTTGCTGCAAGTATGAGATGAGGTCGTGCAAAAATAAAACCCCGCCCTCTTTTCAGTATGCAGTTTCAGTTGGAAATACGTCACCATACTGAAATAAAGTCAGCAGCAACTTCTGGTTCACGCGCACTTTAATGTTTTATGAGATGTATAATCTTGTCCGATTTTATTGCTCTTTAATATATGTTGTTTGTATGCTATTTCTGCATTTTTTTTTTAAATACTGAAGTACATAAGCAGCGTGGCTCGCTCCCATTTAAATCATATGCATCCGAATATCATGACAATATTTTTCCTCGTTTCATCATACCCAATTAATGATTGTAAACTGTAATTAACATGCTTTGATGAAACATCTATGATTTTAGTTTAAATATCTTAAAAAAACATCTTTATGTTGGATTTGTTTCTTACAAACATGCAGCTTTTGGCATTGTAAGATGTTAACTGATGGACTGGAGTGGTGTGGATTACTGTGGTGTTTTTATCAGCTGTTTGGACTCTCATTCTGACGGCACCCATTCACTGCAGAGGATCCATTGCTGAGCAAATCATGTAATGCTACATTTCTCCAAATCTGTTCTGATTAAGAAACACCTTCAGGCCATCAAAAATGTAAATGAGTTTGAATACACTTTCTGCAGGTTTTCAATTTGGGTGAACTTTTAACTATTATTTATAACATATAAACATAGGTAAACAAAAGCATAAATATTGTCACAACATAAGTTGCAAGTGCTGCATGACTAACAGTGGCCTTAAGTCTATTTTACAATGAAACTAAATCTTTTGTCTTAGTATTTAATTCAAATGCTTATGTTAAAGCAAGCACACTTAGATAACTGTTCATGTGTAATAGTCCTAGCTCTGCCTGTTGAAATCCCATCACTCTTTTACAGTACTCAGGATAAATGATCTGTAGTCCCCACTGCGGTTGAGACCTGTTTCTCTTCATTTCACTCAGAGCCGTAGATCTCCACCGGGAAATTCTCTTTATTCTCTTTCCTTCTCCTTCTCTGGTTTTGTCAACCATGCAGAACCGGAGATGCTCTTCACATACACACTGCATACAGACAGTATGCACTAACCTGAACCCCACTGAACACATTTGAGATGAACTGGAATGCTTTATATGTGAGCCAGATCCCAACATCTGACCTCACCGATGCTCTTGTGTCCCACAGCTTTGTTCCAACACCTAGTGGAAAATTTCCCCAGAAGTCTGGAAGCCACTAGGGAGAATGAACTCCAATTGCCCATAGCGTTGAAATATTAATGAGTGTATTTGAAGAATAAAGCCACGAGAGACTGTTACTATGATTTTTCCACAGTGTTGTTGTGCACAACACCAAAACAGAAATGAAAACTGAAAAAAATGAAAATTTCCCCTCACCCTCAGGTCATCCAAGATGTAGATGAGTTTGTTTCTTCAACAGAACAGATTTGGGGAAATGTATCATTCCATCACTTGCTCACCAATAGATCCTCTGCAGTGAATGGGTGCCGTCAGAATGAGAGTCCAAACAGCTGATAAAAACATAACAATAATCCACACCACTCCGGTCCATCAGTTAATGTGTTCTAAAGAAAAGAAAAGACAAGAAAACTGTGTTTAGACCTTTTTTTGGACTGTTTTCACTTGAAAACGGTGCTTGATCTGTGCATATTTCTCCCCTGATTTAGACCAGAGGACTTTTTCACCCGAGGAAGTGTTCTTATGGATTATATAGACTTGTATTTTAGTTGGAAGTAATGGTTTGGTGGTGGATTACTTGTGGATTATTGTGATGTTTTTATCAGCTGTTTGGACTCATTCTGAGGGCACCCATTCACTGCAGCGGATCCATTGCTGAGAAAGTGATGCAGTGCTAAATTTCTCCAAATCTATATCATGGAATGCCTAAGGGTGAATAAATTTGAATGAAATTTCCATTTTTAGGTGAACTGTTTCTTTAATCATTGTAAAACATGGCTTTGTGTGCTTATATTAGTGTCGTTTCATAAAAGGAATAAGTATAAACCAATTTTTAATATATAACAACATTTGTGAACAATAATAATCATGCACTATAATTATGCACTTGCTAAGGTGGTTTTAGATTGTTAGCATGGTATTTTGAAATATTATTATTATATTTATAAATATTATTATATTTATTTGGCTTTTTAGAAAGCGTTTGTTGAGAAGCTAAAGATAGGTTTCCACAAGGAGGACACTAAAGTTGACGCGAAACTAAAAAACACTTTGTCCACCAAGTTCATTAGCCTATCTGTGGGCTGTTTACAGTTGCTAAGCATTCATTTAGAATTCATTTGGTGTGTTTGGTCACAGGCGCGTGCATGTCGGCTTCAAATGTGACTCAGATTTCACAGCCGGAGCTATCTGTGTCATACATTTCCATATAGATAAAGTGGTGTAAATCAGATATAGATTAGTGTAACTAATCTGAACCGGACAGAACTATCTAGTTTTAACAGGTTGTCTTTCTTGAAGCAAGGAATCTGTGATCTGCGAGGGAATGGAAGTGAGGTGACCACGACAACATATTGTCACTGATATTGACTCAACGGAAAGATGTTTGACTCAATGTTTTCCACTAGCGTGGGGGAATCTTCACGGAAATACCGGAAAACGGTGTTCAATCTTTTTTCAATCAGGAAGGAAAGTGCGCTTTATGGTTGGATGATGATATTTACATGCAATCAGAGGCCCACATGATGCATGCATGCATTTCGCTCGGAAAATGTCAGGAGCAATTTAGGTCAGCAGCACAATTGTATATTTAGCATGTCAGTGTGGTTTATCGTAATCTTTCAGTCCTGTCTCCCAGAGAGACTGCGAGAGAATCGGAGTTGACTAACATCTCACTTCAATGCTGCACTCATGTTCACAAGTCACTTATTTTAAGCTTTTCCAACCCAAACGTATGTCATGATGTTTACGTGTTTCACAGATTAAGGAAAAGGGATTCAGTAATAAAGAATTGTGAAACAATTGTTTAAGGAAATTGCTGATATTGCTTATTGCTGATATCACTGTTTATTTCAAAATGCCTCCTAAAAATGCTGAATGCAGCTTGCATGGAAACCCTTTATGGTTAATTGAATTCAGAAAGGTTTTTGGATGCCAAATCAGTTCCTGATTTTGAATTGAGGGAGCAAACAGAATGCAGAATTGGAATTAGAATTATTCAAAAGAAAAACTGTAATCTCTTGCTTTTTAATGTTGGATTGACAGAGTCTTGTTTTACTGTTAATTGATCATAGATGACCATTTAAAAGTAAAATTCATACTTTTGCTTGCTAGGACGACATTTATTTCATCAAAAATTCTGTAAAAAAAAAACAGAAATGTTTTTTCAATTCATAATAACAGTTTTCTATTTGAATATATATTCAAATGTAATTTATTCCTGTGATGAAATGCTGAATTTTCAGCATTGTTAGTCTTCAGTGTCACATGATCCTTCAGAAATCATTCTAATATGCTGATTTGCTGCTCAAGAAACATTTCTGATTATTATCGATGTTGAAAACAGTTTTGCTGCTTCATATCTTTGATGAAGGGAAACTTCAAAAGATCATTGTTTATTTGAAATACAAATCTTTTGTAACACTATAAATGGCTTTATTATCATAAATAGAACACTTTATTTCCCACAATGCAATGAATTTGTTCCTCTTTTTGTGTCATGTGATATGTAATGATCTTGCACACAATACATTTCTTCACTACAAAACATTGGTGCCACTTTATAAAAGCATTTCATTTAAATTAACAACTTGATTGCACTATTTAATCTAATTTAATGCCGAACAGATCATTCGATTAAAGAGCTTGATTGGCCATTTCCTGCAGTGTGGCATCCCTGTAATTGAGATGTGGGTGATTATTTTTCTCTGAAATAGCATCCACAGCTGAATTCAGCCCTACGTTTCTGTACTGTACGTTCAGGTCCAGTGTGTTTCTAGTCGTCCGGCCAGGCGAGAGCAAGTTCAGAATGGGAGGAGAGAACACGGCGGGCTTTGTTGCGGTGGAGCGAGAGGAAAACCTTGGACCGTGCCTGCGGAGGAGAAGAGCGTCTCGCTCTCTCGTTCGCCACGATAACAGCTGAGGAGAAGCAGATGTGGAAGCAAGAGGCAATTATGAGCCTGCGGCCAGTCGATCAGAAGCGAGGGAGGGGAAGATAGAGGATGTGGTTAAGGCACTGCTTCTAACTGCTGAGGCTGCGAAACCACACACACGCACACAATCATGTTTAAGATCTGTTGTTCCCTCCTTTTTTGGACGTTTCTTTTATTTAAATGGCCGTTTGACTCTCATCTTCATGTTGCCGCATTTCCTGTGTGGAGTTTTCTCTGCGTCTGTCTGGAATCTCTTATCTTAAGTCATGTAAAAAGTCACCAGTACCTGTCTGGATAGTTCGTTTTGTGATCATTTGGGTTTGTTGTAGTAAGATAAACACGTCTTGCGGATCATCATGTCCTTGAACCAACAGAAAAAGGCAATGCATGGCAAAGAAACATAAAGTAGATCTCAGTCTGTAATATCTGAGATGAGAACAAATTGAGACTTTTCTGAATAGCTTCCCCCTTCTTAGATTTTTCTCCTGAGAAACGGTCATCTCGTTTAGATTGCATTATGGTCTTAAATAGATGCTCTCACCCTCAGGTCATCCAAGATGTGGATGAGTTTGTTTCTTCATGGGAGCAGATCTGGAGAAATGTATTATTACACAATTTGCTCACCAATGGATGCTGCAGAGCAGATGAATGGGTGCCGTCAGAATAAGAGTCTATCATTAAGATGTGTTTAACTTCAAACCAATGCAATGCAGTGAGTCCATAGTCCATAATAATGCTTTCTCCAGTGCAAAAGGTCCATCCCCTTTTGTTTTCTCACATCAACCTACTTTGGCTTGAAAACAGCACTTAATCTGTGCATATTTCTCTCCTGATTCAGATGATTCAGAACTTTTTCACTGGTGAAAGCAATATTATTGACTTGTATTTTAACCAGAAGCAATGTTTCTTTTAAATGTTTTTGATGTTTTTATTAGCCGTTTATACTCTCATTCTGACGGCACCCATTCACTGCTGAGGATCCACTGCTGAGCAAAAGATGTAATGCTAAATTTCTCCAAATCTCTTCCAATGAAGAAGCACATTGAGTATGTACTTTTTTTGCCATTTTTAAAACAATAAAGAGTGGTCCATTCTGTTTTTGGACAATTTGGAGTGAAAAAATGAAAATACTTCATCTATGCATTTAAAAAAAAAAAAGAAAAAAAAAGCAGAAGCACACTTTTCAAACAAAAGTTACACAGAAAGACGTTAATTAAGTTTTAAATTGTAAAGCAACAGATATACTGTTTAAAATGAAGACAAAAATATTTGGACACTTTCTCTACACTGACTTAATACATCCACTAAAATCAACACCAGTTGATTAAACCGGAAGCTGACTTTGAAAAGCAAAGTTCGTGCATCATGTTTGCAGTTGCCACTTTCATGTTTTGTTATATATTTATGACATGACATGCATGAAGTATTAAGTGTGTCTTTAGTGTCCAGCACCAGAAATTTTAGCGTTCCAGAAATTTACAACAGAGTGCTCCATGCTCATCACATCAGAGGCACGCTGAATTAAAGAGAACATACGGAAATGATTATGTACTGTATAGCCTGAATCGAAATAGAAAGTAAGTGTTTTTGCGCTGTCACTTGGGCCTCTGTAGCCCACGTTACCCTTCCAGTCTGTGATCTGTTGCATGTCTTGTTTTAGTCCGTTTGAAGAATGAGACTTTCCAAAGAGCCATTAATGACAAACGACAGGCCTCATCTCTCGTCGACAAGCACCATCTCTGTTTTGCAAACCGCACGTCTTTTGTGCGAAGCCTCTGAAAACATTTGAAAAAGCGCTGGATGTTGGAGGTTAAGCAATCAAGACACATTTATGGGATGCGTTTGGCTCCGACACTCATGGGAATGTGACCTGTAGCTGCGTAGGAGACGGCACTCATTCAAAGCAATAAGGAAGAAATGTGTGAAATATGTAGGTGTGTGTCCCTTATTGCGTGAAACGCTTCATGAATGCCAAAAGTCTCTTTCCTTTTTCGTGGAACAAGAGTCAGTCAAACAACATAGAACTGTGGGGGAGGAGAAACAATTAGTTTCTGTAAAATTAACATTTGCGGAAGAAAAGAGAAGTACGTAAAGGGAAGGATATGCTAATGCTGCCTAATGACAGCAATATCTGAGTTTTGAGGAAGTGACTCACCCAGATGACCTACTCATCCATTTTGACATCATCTTTCTGTAAATGCCACATTTGGATAACGTAGGCTGTGTTTATATTCCAAGATTGTACGTTGGTTACTTTATGGACTTTCCTGGAGGTTTGACGTATATGAGTAACTGTAACCGGACGGGAAGTAGCCATTTCTTACTTAGTGGTCTTTGTCTACAGTTCTTTGTAAACTAAAAGTGTGTGTCAGTAGGAAATATCAGTTTACATTTCCAAATGTTCATTTTGCCACAAGGAGTCTGACAAAAGCCAGTGCTCCACACAGAGATCTGATCTCACCATCATCATTCAGTCTGTCTGGAATCACATGAAGAAACAGAACAAACCGAGACAGACTAAATCCAGAAGAACCGTGGAGAACAACGTCTCCAAGATGCTTCAAGAAGCCCACCTGCAAAGCTACAGTACTGTTAGAAGTTTTAGGCACTTGTGTAAAAATGCTGTAAAATGAGGATGCTGTCAAAAATAATGTCATAAATAGATTTTCTTTATCAATGAACTTCTTATAATTAACCAAATTAAATCAGCATTTGGGGAGACCATCCTTTGCCTTTAAAGCAGCTTTTGCCCTAGGTGCACTTGCGCATAGTTTTTCAGGTAGCTTTGCAGGTAGGTCTCTTGAAGCATCTTGGAGACGTTGCTACAGTTCTTCTGGATTTAGTCTGTCTCAGTTTGTTCTGTTTCTTGCACTCTGTCAGATAATAGCAACATTTTAAGAACACATGCTACAAAATAACAATTTGACTTCATTTATTATTTCTACGCAGGTCCTGCTGTGCGCTTCAGTAGTTTTGAGTCCAGCAATCTGATGCCACCGCCTGTGATCGACCAGCACACAGTCCAGGTTCTCAGAGACACGCTGGGCTACACAGACCGTTGCTCAGAACACCGTGCAATGACAGATGTATCATCGACTGGGAGAACAGTTCAGCAGACCGGAAAGGAAAAATACTGCCTGCCTTCTTGGCACAGTGGTGATAACGTTGGGATTAAACCGGTGAATGTCCATCTGAGAGGAAACTGTGAATGCAAAAATAATGTCTCAGTGACACATTCACATGTAAGAATGTGCGCTGCCGGATGATTTAAGTCTTCAAATGTACAATAATGTGTAGACACTTTATTCACATCCAGATTTACATCCGTACTGCATGTTCCATAATTCACCTCAAAATCAAAAGAAAAACGAATTGTGTAATATTATTGTATAAATGTTTTTTTTTTTTTTAAACGAAGCCTATTTTTAAGACCATTAGGATTTTCTTTTTGCATTGTGACATCATTTTGATGTCATCACCACCATCAAATTCTCTGTGGTACCATAATAATAAACCAATTTTCTTAATAATAATTATAAGCATATATCATGGTAAATGTTTGTAAAATAGCAACAAAAAAATTCTCAGTTGTGCATAAAATTTAGTTTTATGAAATTTATCTAACTTTTTTTCATCATAAGCAAACATTTCTTCATTTTGTTTTATTTAGTAAGTGGTGTTATTTTTGGGTGAACTGTGACTTAGACATTTAATTGTGAGATTCAACCCTACTGCTTTAATTCATTAATTAATTGATTAATTACCACTGTAATAATTAATAAACAGCCATTTGAACTATTTGCACAAGCAATATAAAAAAAGCTCTAATTTAAAAAAGTTTGAGTTGATTGAGATGAAAACATACCTTCCAATTTGATAAGGTGATGGATGTTAAATTAATGTTTTAAACATTCTATAAGATAAATACTTTTCATTACAAAACATAAGGTAAAGAATCTCATATAAATAGAAAGTTTCTATACAGTGTAAAAGTTGGCATCAGCTTTTTATTATCATAAATAATATTGCTACAGATATGTGTATGCAGTAGAATGGCCCAAATTGTACATTTCATGATAAATGTTGACTGACAATATTTATTTATATTCGAAAATATTATATTTCTTTGTATGCTTACTAACATTTTAAAATCAGAGACAAACAACACAGCAAGCAAACAAGTTCTTGTTGCTCTACATCATCTTATCTTGGGCCAAAAGGTTCATCCCTATAATTTAGCATATGACATACAGAGAGAATATTTTCCATGTTCCGTAAAATCACAATATGTTTTATCTGTGGCTCATTAGATCTGAAATGGTCCAGAAGTGCTGTTATCTTCCGTTGAGTATGATATTCCCGTCATTGTGTGCTGAGCCGTCGCAGGTGCAAGTTGCAGGCGCAAGGTCACTTCACTGTCTTCTCAAGGCTTTTGGCTCTGCACTAATGCATGGTGGGACTGTTTAGCCGTGCAGAGGAATAAGCGCCATTCCTGATGTCTAATGCCAAATCTTTCATGTCCGATTTCCTGTGGCTTGGGACACTGACTCATAACAGAACAATGTGAGAGAACACAGAGAGCAAGGCACAAGAGCTTTTCATTGTTAAGCATTATGTTTTCTAAATGCATGTTATTGATCTTACTTTAAACAATTTCATTTTAATTTAATGCTGACTTCTTCAATCATTTTGTCCACTTAAAGCCTGGCGCTTTCTTACAGTTGACCCCAAGCTTGCATACAAGCTTTCATTCAACCAACAACCATTGCATACAGTAGAACCAGATCCATCCCTACCTTTTTTTTTTTTTTTTTTTCATTTCATTTTTTTTTTTTAT
>JAFVLL020009835.1:12936-25662 GCA_021397915.2 Tor tambroides | reverse complement strand
TAAAACTGCGAAAGAAAGTATTGAAATATATATTTATCTCCCATCTCGTATTTATTCCCTTTAAGGAGTTCCGTAGTACATGTCAATTTTTTTTTTTTTTTAGAAAAACCGATTTTCATTCAAACAAATCGACATTAACTACACATTCGAGTTAATCGATAAAATCGATTTATCGCCCAGCCCTACGAGTAACAAGTAAATTTTACTTGCCTAAACAGTAAGCTATTGTTTAATGAAAGGAGTGTTTCAATCAAAATGCAGTATGTAAAGAAACTATGGTAACATATTGATATTGTTATATTGTTATAAATTAACAGGAAATTGTTAAATTATAATGATAAATGCTTTAAATGTATTTTTGACTGCAATTTCATATTAACTAATGTAAACATATTACTGAACCTACTGAATACCGAATTGTGTTGCTAAGATGTAGTTAATTTAAGTAAATAAAACGCAAGTAAATATTTTTGTAGGAGAAGCCAACTCTTGAATGTGACATCAAATATTAAAAAAAAAAGAAACAAATATGCGCAGATATGGTTTGTTGGAGCTTTCAGTCCTGTAATTAATACAGCATAGACAGCCTCCAAGGGCAATATCCCAGACTCCAGGGGTCACTCCGCATGCCTTACTGACAGATTGAAGCCTCAAAGAGCATGCAGTGTGTTTTTTTCTAAGCCTGATTCTCTTATAAAGGTCTTTTGTTAAAGCCACACACACAGACAGAGTAAAAAAAAAGGGAAAAGAAGCAGGCTTCATACTCTATCTGTTCAGCACAGCAATTCAACACTTGGGGGGCTAAGTCAGCAATGAGGGGAGTGCAAGGATCTAACACAAACAAGATTAATCGTGGCCAGGCTCAGGCTGCAGTCTGGCTGGATGAGCTCATCTACAGCTATGCTAAAAGCAGCCAATCAAACAGGTTCTGTAGCTACGCTACACTGTCACAACTGACTGCATCACTCGTGGAAAAATCCAAGCCAACGGGGTTACAGTCAGTCATCTAGGACACATGATCCTTTTTGTTATGTTAACACAAATGCAGTAGCAGTTTACGTAAAGGTAAAAGGGGAACAGACACAGAAAGAGAGATTAAACTGAGCACTGAGGTACAGCAGAAAAAAAGAAATGGAGAACAACCAATCTTAGAAAAGAAGGAAACCAGTGACTGTAAAAACACTGAAAGAGAACGACAGGGATAACAGACGAGGAGACATTCTATATAAAGCTGCATAGGGTCTGACCAGTCAGACGCCTCAAAACATTTTAGGCTACAAAAAGCATAAAAGCATGGTTGGAGTTTCATGGAGCAGTGTTACTCAAACTAGGGTCTGTGGAGTCCCAGGCATTCATCTCACACAGCCAGAGCATCTATGGAAAATTTCTAAATGAAAATGTGGATCATAGTTTTAAAAAAAAGGTACAAAAGCCTCTATTTAAATTAAAACAATTTAGGTTTTAAACCAACCCAGATTAGCTACTAGATGAATCATAATTACAAAATATGATTTAAAACAAAATCCACCCCCCCACCCCCCAAATCAGAAGCAACAACAAAAGATAAAACTAATTACTATTGGTATGAAATTACACAAAATATTTTTGAGAGCATATTGCATGACTGATTTGATAATGTTGTTCATAACACTGTGTGTGGGAGGATCCGATAGTTTTGGGGTTATACAGTCGAGTTGTATTACTTGCATATTATAATGTGCACAGACTAGAGCTTACGTGCTAAGCTGCTCTTTGAGAGTGATTCAACTGATTGTAGAAAACAGCAGTAAAAAAACAGGTGGTCTGCAGGTGTTGGGAAGCGTGGTGGAGTGTGTTCATATGCTGTTGAGTTACCTGTTACTACCTGCTCCACGCAAGCCAGCGGAATATCATGCTCACCCAAGAGGCGGTGAGTGCACTGGAATCTCTGTAAACAATAAAAAGACAAGGGTCACTTTTCATTCATTTGCTTTCAATCTTTTTGTTGACGTTATCCAGTAAAGAGAACCTCATGCGCTACGGCTGGCCTGTGTATGAACCAGTGTAATGGGTGACCTGTATTAGCTTTGAAGGCCTGTAATAATTTAACTACTTCCTAAGTAAATCAGCTGATCATCTGTTGACTGAGAGAGATTATTAACATGTTTAACTTATTTAACTTAAGAGCTGCAGAACGGAGTGACTATATAAGTTAATATGTGTAGCAGACTTCACTGCTCTGGAAAAGAACTTTGGATTCTTTTGCATGACTTGTCTTGAAGACAGTCTGAAATTTATTTCCCTCCTTATATGACCCATTTATCCAGTCTAGTAGGGAGTAATACTCATGACACCAGTATAAAAGGAATTGAATTATATCGTATAAATTATAATACTGAAATCTATTTCACCTATATGTTCTCATGTCTAATGCAGACCTGCTTTTCTCAATACTTAAAGATAAAATGTGTAATTTCTAGTTTATTGAGTCACCTACAGTGTATGGAAGTCAATAGTAATTTATTTCCCCAAAATGTTTAAACACTGTGGCTCTATCAAATCATTGTCATGACCAGTTATAAATACATAAATATATTCAAATTATAATGCAACAGGTCAACAACTCTATTAATTTATTTTCCTCAGCTATGCAGATTAATTTTCTAATTCTTTCCAACAAGTTATAGTGAATTAATACTAGATTACAATCCTATGCCTAAATTCAGAGATTTTTTGTTTTATTTCAACTATTAGAGATTGCTTTTTATTTATTTATTTCTCTTTTTTAAAGTTGTGAGACTACATAATAAAATGTTATATAAACTAAACGCATGTTTGTGTTAAAAAATATTTTATGATTTCACCACTGCTTATTGTTGCAGTAAAAGTACTGACTCTCAGATAAGGCTGTGCTTACCTGTCGTGGCAAGGAATTATGGGCAATGAAGGAAACTTTGAAGTTAGTACACACAAGTTTCCCCCAGAGGTCATCCTGACAGCTCTCTGCACCGATGCACTTCCTTACAAAGTTCGCCTCGTTCACAACTATTTCACCTGTAAAGAGGGAACAAGGAAGCGAAATTCAGAGGAAGGAAAAAACACAATCAGCTGAGCAATGGATGATTAGCTGAAATTTTAACACAGCTTAAATATTTAACATACATTAAAAGGAACTGTTGGTACTTGTGTTTAACATGTAACACTGATTTGTTTAATTCTACAGTCCACTCAATGTATGTGTCCATATACTTTTCTGCTAACAACAACCCAACTTTTTAAGAGCCAAACAGAAATGAATTAAACTAATATTGTGATTTATTTTGCACACGATAGCTCCTCCACAATACAGCAGTAGTTTCTTCTTAGTTCAGTAGCAACTTGTGGATTGCTGACCACTTAGGTTACACAAACTTGAGCCCCTTCCTAACGGCTTTGCAGGGAAAGCCCTCTCCTGTGACTCCTTTCATGTTGGCAGAAAAATGATGCCCTATTAAAAGAAATGGCCTGTTGTGCTGACTAAAAGACACATAAACTTTTACC
Source organism: Tor tambroides (assembly GCA_021397915.2). NCBI lineage: Eukaryota > Metazoa > Chordata > Actinopteri > Cypriniformes > Cyprinidae > Tor > Tor tambroides. The sequence goes on along the minus strand of JAFVLL020009835.1, from coordinate 22,143 downwards.
ATGTACAGAGTGTGCACATGCATGCTGAGAGTCCTGAACGTTTGCTTTTTTTTTTTTTTTTTTAAACACAAACAGGAAAAGAGTACGAGTTCATCAAAGTCAGGTGTACCAGCTGGTCACAGAGACATTTTGTTTGTACTAATAATACTCACTTGTGCCAGTGAATCTAGAGTCTGTGCTGAGCTTCACCATATTTAGAATGGATCTAATGTCACTCTAAAGAGACATTTATGCCAAGGAAGATAACTGTAATGATAACTATAAAGCGATAAACCCTTTTATGAATTCTTTTTTCCAGCAAAGGAACAATAAAAACATTGACAGCTGAGTCTGAATCCATCCAACTTTATAGAGCTTTAGCATTTGAAGCGGCAGATGCCATAACTGCCGAATGGGCTTATATAATAAACAGAATGCTATGCCATGTTGACAGAATGTTGGTGTGGATGCAAAATATAGTTATCTATATTTATACAAGTTATCATTCTTGGGGTGAACAGGCCTTATTGGGATGACAGCAATTAGTTATGAACAAATATTTAACTTCTGGTAGACATGATAATTATGTATTATGGCAAATAAATGGCCAATACTACACTAGTTTGACTAAATAAATTAAAATAAATAAATAATTTAAAATAAACTAAAAACCATTAAAAGTTACTTTTTTAAAGTGCTTAACTGCTACAAACTAATTTAGGTCACAACATTATAATATACAGAGTAGAAAATGTGGAAATGTAACATTGTTAGTAAATTATTATATATAATCAAACAATTTAAGAAAAAAAAAGAGCTCGAGTAGTCAAAATGACCAAAATGCACATTTCTAACTCACACACGGTTTTTATAATTGTTGGCTATGACCAACTTCTCTACTTCCGTCTCAAGCTGAACTTAAGGCACACAGATGGAAATAAAGAAACCCACATTCTGCTTCATTCTAAACATAGCACTTCCTCTCTTCGCTCTAAAGACACATTAAGAGCCTAAAATGAACAGAGATTTGTGTATATTGGAGAGGAATAATCAAGTTGCTGAGAGGATAAGTGAGGGAGAAGAAAACACAAATTCCAGCTGTGAGCACTTTGAGTGTGAGCGTGGTGAGGAGTGTTTGTCTCACAGCTGGGCCTGTTTCAGGGGTTACAGCAGGGCAGGGTGCAGGCTAGCTAAGATGGAGGTTGGGTCCTATTAGAGCACTTGCATCTCAGGCACAATACTGTTGAATGCTTCAATAAACGTCAAAACAGTAGGTCAGCCAGCTGATTTTCAAAGAAAGACAATTAATTTATGACTACACCTGCTTGGAATCTGAGCCGCAGAATTCTGGAGAAAGTTCAGTAGTGAACATCATCAACAACATCCACAACTACTTGTAGCCTATATTTATCTATTAGATATTTTGGTTAATCTGATAATGCTTTAAGTTACTAGTGTCATCAGTTGAACCTATATTTACATTTAAAATTTTTTTTTTTTTTTAAATCTTTATTTTATCACTACAGTGAGTGCAGATTAAAAAATAGCCTTACAGCTCATTTTAAGACCTCAGTAAGAAGACCCACAATCTCTTTTACCCATCTTCTCACATATAAGCACACACACACACCCACCCACTCGCAAATTTCAAACAACTTCCTCTTCCGCTCTAGATGCAGCCTGGCCTGTAAATGGCCATGAGTCATGACTACATATCAACGTGTGTCTGATCAGCGCTCTACAGGGATTAAGCAGCAGCTCATCCAGTAAGCAACAGAAGATCAGCCCAGACTGCTGATGAGAAGGAAATGCAGATGGCTGTTTGGCAGATGCACTATAAATGCAGCCAAACAATGTCACACTGAAATACTCGTTTACTGAAAAATCAATAAAGAGCCACTGAAGATCACTTGATAAAAATCACATCTCATTGCACAATTTGCCTAATACTTTGTATTGTGACATTATCACATACACTACCAATTTTTTGAAAGAAACTAATTTTTTTTTTTCCAGCAAGGATGCATTATTCATCAAAAGTGAGTAAAGACATTTGTAATGCAAAACATTTCTATTTTCATTAAACAATTTATTTATCAAACAAACCTGAAAAAATTTATCACAGTTTCCAAAAAATAAGAATCAGCACCACTACTGTTAACACTGATAATAATAATACATGTTTTCTGAGCATCAAAATCAGCATATTAGCATCATTTCTGAAGGATCATGTGACAACAAAGACTGAGGTAATGGCTGCTGAAATGCAGCTTTACTCTCACATGAATAAATTCCATTTTAAATGTATTCAAAAAGAAAACAGCTATTTTAAATTGTGATATCACAATTTTACTGACTGTATTTTTGACCAAATAAATGCAGTCTTGTTGAGCATAAGAGACTTCTTTCAAAAATTTTTAAAAATCTTAATCGACCACAAACTACTGAACAGTAGTGTAATTTAACTTGATCATATTAAAACTACACTGTATATCCTGATGCCAATGGTTTGACATGACAACACATGAGAGCATACATCATAGAGATGGCATTAATAATACACACTTGACATTAAAACTACTTGATTAAATGACCCATGACAAGTTAAAGACAGTCTTCACCTAAAAATAACAGCATCAAATATTTAAGTATGATCATGTGATCAGGCTTCCTGTGTTTACATCCTGTTTCGGTGGCTGGCATGTTTTATCAGTACACTTTTGGTTGCATTTTTTTTTTTTTTAGCTTTGAATGTGGACAGCAATTATAGCAGAGTTAAAAGTTAAAATGGTGTTGATGGCTAAAGCAGGGAGAGAAGATGCTGAATACTGCAAGTGTAGCACAGGCTGTTCTTAATGTCGGATCGAGTTCAGCACAGGATTTCTCTCTTGTTGCATTGTGCTGCAAAAGTTACACGTAAATGGATCAGAGCAACATGATAACAAGTGGCCAAACAGAGAGACTGACAGAGAAAGAGTGAGTGAGGAGAGAGAGAGAGAATGTGTGCGTGGGTTTGTAAAAGAACACCGTTCATGAGACAACGGGCATGTTTTGTTGAGATGACTAGGCACCACTGGGCCTCCATGTGTGTGTAGGGAGCGGTGGAGGAGTAGGAGGTCAATCTGAATAGATACATTCTACTAAAATGTCACCCCATGCAGGACTAAAACAATCCTTAGAGAATAACTAAAACAGACTATGAGTCTATTTTCTTTACATGTCGGCAAACACAAACACAGAAAGCCGACAGACCTTTCAAGTATAGTGCATTAAGTATCCTTTTTACACTTAAATTACCTTTTATTACTATCTAATGCTCACTTAAGTTAATCTTTAATAGCACTAATAATTTAATAGGACTAAATATTTATTTTTCATACTGTAAATTATAACATGATGCTTAAAATGACTGATTTGGACTTTTTTTTTCAATTTTATTTTGAAATAGAACAGAATTTTAATTCCTGGAAGAATTCAGGAACAGGAACACAAATTACAGTGAGTGAAACATGCACTGCAAGCATTATATCCATGTTGACTTATCGTAAATAGACTTACAAAATAGTGCTGTGTTCGATACATCGATACGACGATGTATCGTCACAGAGATTTGACGATACGAGTATCGATACAGCTGGCCCTTATCGATATTGTGGCACATGTGCAGCAGTGGACCGCACCTTATTTGAATACAAGAACACCGTTTAAAATGTTTAACAACAATGTTTAATCTGGCCGCAGAGGAACACAACTGGGTTGCCTGATATAAAGACACGTAATCCCCGAAACAGAGCTTCCCACTTCCACAATACGGAAATACCTGCTAAGTGTGTTACTTATTTTTGTCAACCTGGCAACCATGTGCACGCGCTCTCTCTCCACTGTGGATAAACGCGCTTGCTTTCTGAAAACAACGGCTAGCTTGCAGTTTAGCGATCTCCACTTCAATATTCTATTCTCAGAAAAGTGTAATTCATCAATTGTTCACTTATGAGAGAGAGAGAGAGAGAGAGAAAGAGAGAGAGATGCTGTGTACGTATGAATGACCACCGTAACAGTGAAGCTGTGGCTTAAATTCCTTTAGAAACAATGATGTTACCAGCTCCTTGTTGAGAAAGATAATGTAGCTCTTGAGCGATTAAGCTATTTTATTGATAAAATTGTGGGGCAGCGCTAAAAAGTTTGTTCCTGAATGTCTGCGTGCGGCCGCAACGTGATCTGTGTGTGTGACTGAGCGTGTGTGTGTGCGTTAGATACAGCATTATGCAGCGCATTAGTTTAGAACTCTTCTAATTTTTATTTTTATTTTTTAAATGTAGAGAGAGCTTTAATTTGTGCAATGATAACCTACTAGCAATGTTAAGATGATTTTTTAAATATATTAATATGAGTACATTACAATATAAATTTATTAGTACGAGTACATTATTATGGGCTTAAGAACAAGATGCAAGCAATCAGAATATTTTACCTGGTGGGGAGTGTCCAATGTAAACATGAAACATATGCCATTACCTACAGTATATTGTACTGTGGTACAGTTATGGAGGCCCTTCATAATGCAGAGCTCAACTGCTGCTCTGCCTATAGTATGCAGTGTTTAATAAACAGCTGTTTTACTGAATTCTTCTGAGGTGAAATTTAGTGCAGTCCCGTATCGTGATACGTATCGTATCGTGGCCTCTGTATCGTATCGTGACTTTGCTGGTGATACACAGCACTACTACAAAATACACTACTGTTCAAAAGTTTGGGGTAGATAAGACCTTTTTTAATGTTTCTGAAAGAAGTCTCACCAAGGCTGCATTTATTTGATCACAAATACAGTTTAAACAGTAAAACTGTGAATTGTTTTGAGAATTCAATTTTTTTTTTATTTTTTGAAATATGTATTTTACAGCATTTTACAACATTTCAGCACTTTTATTTGAAAAATCTTTTGTAACATTATAAATGTCTTTACATAGGACCAGCTAATCGAGCGTCAAGCTTAAAGCATCATGGCAGAGCATTAAAATCGACTAGTTAGTGAAACCTAAAACACACACACACACACACACACACACACACACACACACACACATTCATTATTCCCAACTTTTGACTGGCAGTGTGTATATTTCCTTTAAGAGCCATCTAGTCATTCTCTGGAGACATTACAGAACAACCCAGAAACCACCCAGCCATGTCTTTGCAAGTATCCAAAACACATTAGCACTATTTCAGCTAATAAACTCACATGGTCCTGTCTATTAGTCCTGTGATGCAGAGCTCAATCTGAACGGCTTCCTCCAGCAGCAGAACACCACGGCTCCAGTTCTACTCTGAGCTGTGAGTAAGCTGGAGGCGCATGAGCGGGACTCTGGGACACATGCTGGCGTATCTGGACAATATGCAGAATCGCCTGGAGGACAGACTGCGTTTGATCCAAGGCTATCTGGGCTGGGCAGGTGCTTACATTGTGTACAAATGAATAAACAAAAAGAAACATATTTGAATACTTTGGATAAATGTGCAAATATCCTCCCTAGGCCTGAGCCTCGGGCTCTGTGGCCCGTATGTTTGCACGCTGGTTATTTCTCTCTGTCTCTTGCGGTGCTGCTGTCGTTCCTGCAGTGTGCCACCTTCTCGCTCGTCTCTCTGCTCCTCATGGTGCCAATCAATGCCATCGCAGAGATCAACCAGCAGTCTGCGCTCGACTTGGTCTCGCTCACTTTGCTGCTGTTCATACTTTCGCTAGGTATCTGTACTGAAGACAAAGGATTCATCTATGCACTTTTAAACATTCATGATGGTGTTTTGACGTGAAGTGTTTCTGCCGCTCTGAGACCATATGAAGTTAGTTGGACTGTTGTAAGGTGTTTTCAGACATGCAGAAAATTACTGGTAAAATTAGCATTAGTTGATGACTTTTCTCTTAAAGGGATGATTCACCCAGAAATTAAAATTTGATGTTTATCGCTTATCTGAGGGCATCAAGATATGAGTGACTGTTTCCTCAGAACACAAATGAGATTTTAACTCAAACTGTTGCAGTCTGTCAGTCATATAATGGCAGTCAATGGGACCCACAGCTTTGAGAGAAAAAAAAAAAAAAAAAACATACACAGACAAAACCAAATTAAACCCTGCAGCTTGTGACGATACATTAAGGTCTTTAGACACGAAATGATCAGTCTGTGCAAGAAACTGAACAGTATTTAACCTTTTTTTTTTTTTTTTTTTTTTACCTCTGATCCACTGCAATGTTCAGCTGTCCTGAGCGCATTCACAATAACAGCCAGTGCATGACGTGTCGTTCTCTTGCTTTACGGCAGATCGCAGACTTATAAGTGCATTACCACCACCTCTCTCTCAAATGGAGCATTAACCCTCCTAATTGAGATTGTAGATAGTGTCAATGGTCCATTTGAGGTCTGAAGCCTATGTGTGTGCGTTACAGTGCAGCAGCGCATTAGATTAGAACGCAGATTAATTTAACTGTACAATAAGCTGTTTAAAACATGCATTCTCCTGTTCAGTGTTGAGCATCCAGTAATATAATCATACATGTCTTGTGGAGCACTTTCAGAGTGTGCATTTACGGAGTGTTTATTTACACTAAGTGCAAATAGCCTGCCTTGTTGGCAAAGGCTATTTACACCCAACGTGTGATTGGGTTAGTCAAGATTAAAAAAGGCGCCAACTCAGTTTCAGTGGCGTAAATGGTAAGGCGCATGGTTTTTGACGCGATCGACCCGAGTTCGAACCCGCCTTTTGCCAAACTTTTTATCTCCCTTTTCAAATCTCATATCGCATCGGAAAGGCATTTATTTTCAATAAAAATGAAGGAAATAATCAAAGTTGAAAAATGTATCGAGTTGGGTTAGGGTAGGTGTAGGAAGGGCTTTATTGTCCTTATAAGGTAGCATCCATTTAATAATTTGAATTAAAACTATTTACACTCAATATGTTGTGTACTGTTTTATAATGTACTACAATACTGAGGTGCAGATAATTTTCACTATTTGCAATAAGTAGTATAAATGGCAGAAAATCTAGCTATTTTAACAGTGTAAATAGAATCCATTGCTATTTGCACTTAGTGTAAATAGTATCTATCGCTAAGAAAATGTGCTATTTGCACTTAGTACAAATAGCCGCTGCCATGCATTTGCCATTTTATCTGTTTGGAAACAGAGCGTAAATGTGGAAGTCCTTCAAAGATTTGTTATCCTGTTGCACCCTCTATAGGACCAGCGACTAGTCGACGTCAAGCTTAAAGCATCATGGCAGAGCATTAAAGTCGACTAGTTGATGAAACCCCTAAAACACACACACACACACACACACACACACACACATTCATTATTCCCAACTTTTGACTGGCAGTGTGTATATTTTCTTTAAGAACATCCTAGTCATTCTCTGGAGACATTACAGAACAACCCAGAAACCACCCAGCCATGTCTTTGCAAGTATCCAAAACACATTAGCACTATTTCAGCTAATAAACTCACATGGTCCTGTCTGTTAATCCTGTGATGCAGAGCTCAATCTGAACGGCTTCCTCCAGCAGCAGAACACCACGGCTCAGTTCTACTCTGAGCTCATGAGTAAGCTGGAGCGCATGAACGGGACTCTGGGATACATGCTGACGTATCTGGACAATATGCAGAATCGCCTGGAGGACAGACTGCGTTTGATCCAAGGCTATCTGGGCTGGGCAGGTGCTTACATTGTGTACAAATGAATAAACAAAAAGAAACACATTTGAATACACTTTGGATAACTGTGTAATCCTCCTCCTAGGCCTGAGCCTCCGAGCTCTGTGGACGTGTGTTTTGCACGCTGGTTATTTCCTACTGTCTGCGGTGCTGCTGTCGTTCCTGCAGTGTGCCACCTTCTCCCGCGTCTCTCTGCTCCTCATGGTGCCAATCAATGCCATCGCAGAGATCAACCAGCAGTCTGCGCTCGACTTGGTCTCGCTCACTTTGCTGCTGTTCATACTTTCGCTAGGTATCTGTACTGAGAACAAAGGATTCATCTATGCACTTTTAAACATTCATGATGGTGTTTTGACGTGAAGTGTTTCTGTACCGCTCCTGAGACCATATGAAGTTAGTTGGACTGTTGTAAGGTGTTTTCAGACATGCAGAAAATTACTGGTAAATTAGCATTAGTTGATGACTTTTCTCTTAAAGGGATAGTTCACCCAGAAATTAAAATTTGATGTTTATCTGCTTATCCCCAGGGCATCCAAGATGTAGGTGACTGTTTCCTCAGGAGAACACAAATGAAGATTTTTAACTCAAACCGTTGCAGTCTGTCAGTCATATAATGGCAGTCAATGGGGCCCCCATGGCTTTGAGAGACAAAAAAACCATACACAGACAAAACCAAATTAAACCCTGCGGCTTGTGATGATACAATGAGGTCTAAAGACATGAAACGATTGGTCTGTGCAGTGGATCAGTAGTAAAAAATTATATAAATACTGTTCAGTTTCTTGCACAGACAGATCATTTCATGTCTTTAGACCTCATTGTATCGTCACGAGCCGCAGGGTTTAGTTTGGTTTTGTTAGTGTATGTTTCTTTTTTTTTGGTCTCTCAGAGCCGTCCCATTGACCGCCATTATGACTGACAGACTGCAACAGTTTGAGTTTAAAAATCTTCATTTGTGTTCTCCTGAGGAAACGGTCACCTACATCTTGGATGCCCTGGGGGTAAGCAGATGAACAAATTTTCATTTTTGGGTGAACTATCCCTTTAAGATGGTTGTACTTGTGGTGCAGGCCGCTGGTTTGTCCTGCAGATGCTCTGGGCATTATCTAAAATGAAGGGCCAGACCTGCAGCGCCGCTCCTCTCTCCATAGGTCCTCCTAAAGAGAAGACTCCAGAAAAACAGACGCAATCAATGGAGCGCTGCCATACGTCCTCCTCCACTCCTGTCCTGTGAGTTTACTATTGTGGAAGAGAGAGGAAACGAACCATTAACTCGCAGCATCTCTTATGTTTTGATGTCATTTCAGGCTTGAACATGCTGTTGTATGCTTACAGGTTTTTTTGTTTAGGGTTTTAATTCTCCTCTTGTTGTAGGAATGACCCAGACTGTGATTTGGAGGTGGAGAGCTTCATGATGGGTAATTTCCTCTTGTGTCTTTTGTTCCATGCATTCACAAAGTCACTGTCCAGTACAGTCCTGCAGCTGATCTACTGACAGTGTGTAAACTAAAGAACAGTTTGT
>JAFVLL020009835.1:0-12836 GCA_021397915.2 Tor tambroides | reverse complement strand
TATCAGTATAGATATCCAGCATGATATTTTTCCCCATTGAGATCTGATGTGTTTTCAAAGTGTTCCTTTAATTTTTTTGAGCAGTGTATGTATGCATGTATCCATATATCCCCCACTCCTCCTCTTTTTACCACTCCCTTTCTTGGTTTAGGTGATCCGTACATACTGTCCGAGTCCCCATCTCAGTCTCATGGTCCACCAAAGTTCAATCATCTAATGTCAGCCACACCCAACCACTCAACCCCCAGACTCAAGAGTTGCCACAGCATTGGAGCAGTGAGTAGTTGTTACTACTAACAGTTGTTTTGTTTTATGTATCATTTAATAGTAATTAGATTGCAAACTGCACATTTCTTTGAACATGTTTTGAAGTCATTATCTGATTGGCAGGCAATGCTGGAGAATGTTCCTCAGAGGAACCTAGGAGGTGTGTTGGAGACCGTGAACCGCTCTCGAAGCTCAAGCCCCAACCATTCACTTGCCAGCAGCAGGTATCCTTTATTGACTAAAGTCAACATCAATTCAAAGTTGATCCTTTATTCAGATGAATAAGTGGAGGGCAGATGTAAATGGTTTATAGGAATCTATTTATTTGGCTTTGCTCTTAGGTCTTTATGGATAGATGTGTAAAAATGGATGTAACGGTATTATCAATTTTGTGGTATTGCGATAGTAAAATTCTCAATATGATCGTGTATGAAACGTGCAAAAAGTGTAGTGTTTTGTTTTTTTTTGTTTGTTTTTTTTTTTTGGTCCAGCTAGGTAGAGCAGAGGGAAGTGGGAACTACAATTCCCATCGACCCATGCATGCCCATCATCCTTTGCTCTCTGCTGCCTCTACTGGTGCATTCAAGTCATGTTGGATAGATTGTATTAAGTTGAATGTACACGAAAGCCACCACACAGTCATTGTTATGAGTGGGGAAACTCAATTTTTTCTTAAACATGCCGGATGCAGTGGATGCAGCCAAAGACTATAGATGTGCTATATCTGTATCGACACTAAATTTGTTAATTATTATTAATTTTATTTTTATTTATTTTTTTGTCACGTACAATAAAACTGGCACATATACAAAATATCATATGTGACCCTGGAGCACAAAACCGGTCATGAGTAGCACAGGTATATTTGTAGCAGTAGCCAACAACACAGTGTATGGGTCAAAATTATCCATTTTTCTTTTACGCCAAAAACCATTAGGATATTAAGTAAAGATCATGTTCCATGAAGATATTTTTTACGTTTCCTACCATAAATATATAACTTAATTTTTGATTAGTAATATTCATTGCTAAGGACTTTCTTTTAAAATAACAAAACATACAGTCGCTGATTCAGAAGCGGCAGATCATCATAGCAAAGTCAGAATTACCTCCTCTCCTAGGTTCACGAAACGGTCGTCCATAAAATGTGTTGCTGTTCAGTTGCAAGTAATCTTAATGATTCCTAAATGCATCTACTTTCGGGAAGGCCAAATAAAGTGCTTTTGCTTTCACCTAGAAACACACAGCATCTCCCTGACACAGCTGCATCAACACTACTGCGGTTACTGAAACCACGCCGCCTTTCTTTGCGTGAACATTTGGGCGGCATTATGCAAATATTTCCACATCTTGACGTAGACGTGGGGGCATGTTTGAATGAACCGTTTTAGGGGGGTGTGGCAGAGTCTTACTTTTATAAAGTATCTCTTTTTGGTTTTGTTCTCATCTTATCTATGCACAATCAGCTTGTAACACTCCAAAGAGAAAGGAAAACTTGAAATTGCATCATATGACCCCTTTAATACCTAATCTACGAGGAAGGTAGGTAGTAGCATAGAGAATGTTAGAGGAAAAAAAAAATAGATGTTACGTTTGTCAAGGTGCAGCTTGTGCAATTGCTTTATTTTATAAAAGGAAGTTTTAGGTCATCTTATACTATACCTCTAAGCAACAGTTATGATTACAGGATCAAGAAAAGAGGATGGGATATGACATTGCAATGATGTACAAATTAGCCATGTTCAAGCATTTAATAAACACTTATGGCATTTTTTCCAAGTCTTCGGTTGTCTATTTTTTTTTTTTAATTAATTTTTTTTTAAAATATTGCAATAAATTCTATACCCTGCACTTTATATCGAGGTATTATTGTACCGTGAAATTTTGATATCGTTACATCCCTGAAAATGCATTATTTTTACTGTTCTCCTGCTCAATTTTTCAAAGCTTTTATTTTTTATGAAGTTCTTTTTCAGGTCGCTCGCTGTGCAGCGGTATCACGCGGCTGGGTCAGCCATGCAAAAAGAGGGCTCTGGTGGGTCAGGACTACTGTAGACTACATGAGGGCGGTCACACCTCCTACAGCCGACTCTGAAATGGATTCAGCATCTCTTGTCTTTTATTAGACTTCACTTCTGTTTACAGAAGTGTTTGATCTAGCATTCAATGTATATTCTGCACCTTTCTCTTTTTAGCTATTTAATCACGGTAGTTTCTTTTTGGTCATAGTGGGTTTTATTTCAGGTTTGTTGTGCCACTTATAGATGTATTCTGCATTATTTATAATAAATTATGAAAAGTAAGATTTAAGATGCACGCTTTTTTTAAATTTGCAAGTACTTATGGATTTCACCATGTTGTCTGCAAATGCGTTATGTCTTCCAAAAATGCTTTAATAAATGTTTGTAAGAAAATTATCTAGTACTTGAAGTGTGTCTTTGGAGTGCATTTGTCTGAAGTTAATGAATTGAGATGGTGAGAGCTATCTGTTAGTATTTCTATCAAGTGTTAAAGACTCACAAGTATGCATGGCCTGCAATCGCACAGTTTACACCTGGTATTAATGTGAAAGTGTCCTGTTTGTTTGAAACCTCTTCCGTTTAAGAATTATGGAGGTCACTATGCTCTTGGGAACCTTCAATGCAGCAGAAATCATGTCTCTGAGTTCTGCAGGTAGTTGTTTTTACCTAATGACTTTGGTTTCTGTGTATGTATTTTCATCTTTAAACCCTGTATAGACAACTTTGGTCATGATTTGGGAAGGTACAATCAGTTCAAATAATGTTTGTGAGCACTTGGATGGGTTAAATGCAGAGCACAAATTCCAAGTATGGGTCACCAAACTTGGTTACACGTCCTTTCCTTTTATGTTAGTCTGTTGCAATCTCAGATTGCGGTTTTTTTTTTTTTTTTTAATTTTGACAAATGTGAATGAATCACTTGTAGTGTCATGGAGAACCTATACGTCGATTTCTTCATTAATTCGTTACAAGCAGGTTGCTTTTCCACAGCACCGCTCACTTTGAGTGGGCTCGGACAGCATGTTTTATAGGAATAAAGAAAATTCTACTTTTTAGACTCATTAGGCGGCTCTGAAAAGAGCCTTTGTGTTTAGAAAGAGAAGTTTAAGCGCGTTCTCCGCGGATGCGGCGGGCCAGCTGGATGTCTTTGGGCATGATGGTGACTCTCTTGGCGTGGATGGCGCACAGGTTGGTGTCCTCAAACAGACCGACCAAATAAGCCTCGCTGGCCTCCTGCAGGGCCATGACAGCGGAGCTCTGGAAGCGCAGGTCCGTCTTGAAATCCTGCGCGATTTCTCGCACCAAGCGCTGGAAAGGCAGTTTGCGGATCAGCAGCTCGGTGGACTTCTGATAACGGCGGATCTCTCGCAGAGCCACGGTCCCGGGCCTGTAACGGTGGGGCTTCTTGACGCCGCCGGTGGCTGGGGCGCTCTTCCGGGCGGCTTTAGTAGCGAGCTGCTTCCTCGGGGCTTTGCCGCCGGTGGATTTACGAGCCGTCTGCTTGGTTCTTGCCATTTTCTCAAAGTCGTCTTCTGAAGAAGAGTAACGTATTCTCTCTGCTGCAGCAGCGCAGCTATTTAAACTACTCTTGAGTTGCGCTTTTGTGGTTTTAGAGGCATTTGATTGGCTATTGTGTTTACGTCGCGCCGTGACGTAGGCTTTCTGGCCAATGGCTATGAGTTTCCTGTTTTTAAACGAGTGTGAGCGGCCTTTCCTTCCTGAATGTAGCATCTTTGAGCGGGAAAAGCAAGTAGTTTCCAATTCTATGCATAAAATAAGAGCGAGCCTTAACATCATGTATCAGATTGGTTCGTTGTTTTAGTGTAGAGTTTGAATATTAGGTAATAAAATCGCAGATGGGCTTTATAACAATAACAACTGTTTGAACGTAAAAGACCCCCTTTACTCGAAATCGTGGCCGAATAATTATTTTATTTTAATCGGGTATGTACTCAATTAGGTAAAAAGAAGCGAGAAATCTGAAAAGAGCTATAGTGGGAATTTCTTGTTAAAGAATAAGTTAGGCTACGCTGAATTATTTACTTTTTTTTACGCAAAATACAGTTTTTTTTTTTTTTTTTTTTTTTTTTTTTTTGAGTGCATGTTAAGTTTTCACTCAAAACAACATATTAAAAAGAACTGAACTACATGTATAGTCTTATGACTTTTAACATCATCAAGAACCAGTGATGTAACATTTATAACAAAGATTGTTTTCACTACTCTATAAATTCGCCTTTTAAAGAGAAAGTGGGTGGCTCTTAAAAGAGCCTTTGGGTTTCAGAAGCAGACTTGAATCTGTTTATTTGGTCTTGGCGGGTTTCTCGGTCTTCTTGGGCAGCAGCACGGCCTGGATGTTGGGCAGCACGCCGCCCTGAGCGATGGTCACTCGGCCCAGGAGTTTGTTCAGCTCCTCGTCGTTGCGCACCGCCAGCTGCAGGTGACGGGGGATGATACGGGTCTTCTTGTTGTCCCGAGCGGCGTTTCCAGCCAACTCCAGGATCTCAGCCGTCAGATACTCGAGCACAGCGGCCAGATAAACCGGAGCACCGGCACCGACGCGCTCGGCGTAGTTGCCTTTGCGGAGAAGCCTGTGAACACGACCGACGGGGAACTGCAGCCCTGCTCTGGAGGAGCGAGTCTTAGCCTTCGCTCTGGCCTTACCGCCGGTTTTGCCTCTTCCACTCATGTTAAAGTTTGTGAAACAGTTGTATCAATAGAACGAAACAAATAGAAGTAACAGTTGCAGCTTGACAATCAGTATTTAAGAGAGCGTGCTCCTCTTCTATTGGTTAGAGTCGATCACAGTTGAAAACCAATCACTGCTCGTCCCTCCAAATCCCAAACCCCTCCTCTTTCTGCTTCTCTTTGTTGCTGTCATTTGTTCATGTAAGGTAAAATGTTTTGTTTGTTTGTTTTTAACAATAACAATTTAAACCTAGCTTCTGAAGAAACTGAATGTGTATAAAATGAATGTGTTCAGTTGTATTTAGTAAACGCTGTATACACCAATGAAACTGATGATATTAGATTTTGTTCCGTTTTCTTTTCATTTAAAAATAGTAGAAACTAGTCTGTCACTTGACACATCATAATCAAAATCAAGTTTGGAGCTGGTTTAACATTGTTTCCTTCAAAAGCGCACAGAATGAGAGCCTATTTATTTTTGTCTTACGTGGATTTTCATTTGCTTGTTTAGCGTTTTCTTTGCATTGAAGTGATTTATAAAATCACAATCAGAGAAAAGACAACACAATCAGATAAGAATGATATTTAAGTTAGAGCAGAAGTGAAACTGGCAGAACAGCAGAGGAAAATAAAGAGTCTAGTCGTCATCACTCTCTTTTCTCCAAATTCTCTCAATGGAAGGAGTTGAATGTTAAGGAGTTTAAAAACTAAACTGTATGACATTTGAAACCCCTTTGTTGTCTTGTTAAAACATAACTAACAAAAAAAGCGGGAACTGAAACAAAGGAAACTCATTCATATCAGCTGATGTCGTTCAAACATGGAGCGGTGGGTGGGGCTATCATTTCACCGCCTGTGATTGGCCCTCGTTCCGCTGCTGATATTTTGAGTTGTCCAATCACATGCGAGTTTGTGGGTTTGGTTTGTGAAAACACGCAATCAGAACGCTCCGCATCTCTGTGTAAATTAGCATAGCGTAGTGAATAAATGTTTCTGTCTGACTCACTCTACGTATTACTTCTTCTGAGTTGATTCATGTAGTAAGTATCATCATGCCTGAACCAGCCAAGTCCGCGCCTAAAAAGGGCTCCAAGAAGGCCGTCACAAAGACAGCGGCGGGGAAAGGAGGAAAGAAGCGCAGAAAGACCAGGAAGGAGAGCTATGCTATCTACGTCTACAAAGTGCTGAAGCAGGTTCATCCTGACACCGGGATCTCTTCCAAGGCGATGGGCATCATGAACTCTTTCGTCAACGACATCTTCGAGCGCATCGCCGGTGAAGCGTCTCGTCTCGCTCACTACAACAAGCGCTCCACCATCACCTCGAGAGAGATCCAGACCGCCGTGCGTCTGCTGCTGCCCGGAGAGCTGGCCAAACACGCCGTGTCTGAGGGCACCAAGGCCGTCACCAAGTACACCAGCTCCAAGTAGAGCTCCGCTCCGACTCCCCGAGACCCAAAGGCTCTTTTAAGAGCCACCCATCTTATCACTGAAAGAGCCTTTGTAACTTTACCCCGTCCTAGTTGCTGTGTAAATTAATGCAACATAAGAACTTGAAGGAATATTTGTTTTAAGTTAACAATTCACAACAGCTTTTTTTT
The DNA here is from genome assembly GCA_021397915.2 of Tor tambroides. NCBI lineage: Eukaryota > Metazoa > Chordata > Actinopteri > Cypriniformes > Cyprinidae > Tor > Tor tambroides. Next base: position 6,260 of record JAFVLL020009835.1, on the reverse strand, counting down.
TTTCTTCTGTTATTCTGGCAGTGAAATGTAGTGTTGGTGTTCGCTGTAAAGTTGTTTTTTTAAAAAAAAAAATTATGTATTAATGATGTTTTAATCATGTAGCATAGTTACAGTCTGTAAGTAGTAATAAGCCTTTAGTGTAAAATGTTTCCTTAGTGTAACCCTTTGTGGTATGGAGTTGCCATATTGTAAGAATTTCTACTCGTTTGTTTTTTGTTTTTTTGTTTTTTTCTAAAAACAAGACCATCTACTGCACTATGGAAATTAAAAGGGCAGGCCTTAAAGTAGACAATGATGTGCTGTTTTTAAGTCCCATGACATTTTAATGTCTGTCCGAATCCCTTTTCTCTAGTCACCCTCACACGGAAGACACCTGTTGAAGGGCTCCAGAAATTGCTCTATTACAGTTTTTCTCGATTGATAAAACACTATAACCAGATTTTTTTAACTAAAATTTCAAATCCATAACTCCAATAAAAAAAAATCCCTAAACTATAAACACTATTCCCCTGCTTTAACACATGAGTCAGATTTGGTGAACTGTTACTGCAAAACTCTACACACAAACACCCTATATTTCTCAGAGCTTACACCGTGTGGTCATTTAGAAAGCATTGGCACTCAATATTGTTCACTCAAGTCAACACAGTTTGAGCTCAATTAGCACACAATCACCCAAGTGAAAACATTAGGAGTCAAAATTGATCACACACCAGTCAGAAGCTTCCATGGAGATAAAGGGGCCAAAGTCAGCTTACAGTTTCTCTCAGTGGCTTTGGTGCATTTCTCAGATCAGAAATTAAATTCTCAAAACTACTTGTTCGACCTCCACATCATCTAGTCACTTGTGCACATCATAAAAAGTTTCTCATTCTTTTTAATCAAGTTGTGATTTGATTTGATACATTCAAGCAACTGATTATGTACATTTGTCTGTGGTTTCCTACATTATCAGTTGCTAATGTCATGTTGCTCAAAATGTTCAGTATTATAGTTCTCTGTGCTATAGTCTTATCCCTCAAAACATCTAGTCATTAGTTCATAAGTCATTACATGCAAAATGGTTGAGTTGTCAAAAACTGTCAAGCATATTTTTTACACATTTCTATTAGACGTTTTGTAAATTTGCCATGAATTGTGCAAGTGAATATTGACTTTAACTAATGAAGAGAATGTAGACCAACCAATGATAAACCAGTTCTCTGAAATACCTCAAAGGAGCATCAAACTTCAGTTGAAAAGCATATATAGACAGAGGACAACACACGAGTTACAAATCCTGACAATGGAGTTTCTACCTTTTATTTTCGCCTTTGCGCACATATTTATTTTTCTTTTCTATTTTACAATGACGTTGTAATGTGTTGTTTTTAATTAATTAAATTAATTTTATTTTATTTTATTTTTTGTCAGACCACTAGTAAAAGCGTAACTGTGAATCCTATCCAGGCTTTTTCAGTCAATATCCCACATACAGTAATGTGTAAATTTGAAGAGGAAGAGGAGGAGGTGGAGAAGGAGTACGGAGAGGAAGAGGAAAAAGAGGAAGAGGAGGAGAAGGAGGAGAAGGAGGAGGACGAAAACGACAGGGGCAGCACAAGCAAAACTTATTACCGGTTTTTATAGTATTGCTTTGACCTGAATATAAGAAGCTCGGGGAATTGAGTTAGAAGTTATGGAATCTGCTGGAACATTAAAATGATGGACTGGCCCCCTTAAAGCCCAGACCTCAAACCCATCGAGCAAATTTGTGGCAAGTTGGAAAATAAAATGGACAGATTTACTGTACATTCAAAGGAAAGCCTTTGGCTTGAGTTGCAGAAGGCATGGGATAACATTAGTGTTGAAGTTCACAGGAAATATATTGAAACTATGCCAGAGAGATGTGCTACTGTAATTGCTGCAAAAGGTGGACAATATTAGTTACTGCAGTAAAAGATAGAAATAACTGATTTCAAACCATTTTTTGTTGGTGAAAATACTTGTGGCCTAAGACTTTTGCACACTACTATATATATATATATATATATATATATATATAGTGGGGGGAAAAAATGATACCCTGCTGATTTTGTACGTTTGCCCACTGACAAAGAAATGATCAGTCTATAATTTCAATGGTAGGTTTATTTGAACAGTGAGAGACAGTATAACAAAGAAAGAAAAAAAAAAAAAATCCAGAAAAACGCATTTCAAAAAAGTTATAAATTGATTTGCATTTTAATGAGTCAAAAAAAGTATTTGACCCCTTCGCAAAACATGACTTAGTACTTGGTGGCAAAAGCCTTGTTGGCAATCACAGAGGTCAGACGTTTCTTGTAGCTGGCCACCAGGTTTGCACACATCTCAGGAGGGATTGTGTCCAACTGCCCTGCAAACAAGCCTGCACTGGCCCTTTAAGGGCCCACTTAGGGCTGCCAGCGCAGGGCCCCTGAGAATTTGCTCATTGGCAAAACGTTGGCCCCTTAGCACTGGCCCTGCATGGGCAGCCCTCACTTAGCCTCCAGGAAACCTAAGCGCTGTTTTATTGAAAATAATAAAGTTTGAAGTCACCGTTATGGAGGTAAGTGCTTGCTTTAGTTGGGCTCTTGACCCTTGACTTCTTAACTTTAATGTTTCTCTGGCTGCTATAACTGTGTGTTTCTGAAGCACATTTGTTACAGCAAAAGTTGTGAGAAGACAAGCTAATCAGATGGTGATGATTACTTAGCTGGTTCTCGTTCCAGAGCTGTAGTCGTGTTCGATGGCAACTGCTAATGGACCGCCGCCCTGTTTCACTCTAGCCGAAACATGCTGTGACTCCATAACCTGCCAATAAACAAACAGTAAACAGCTCTGAGGATATGTTTTAACATCCAAAGTATTATATTCTGCATCTTTATGAGTAGAATCGTTTATTTTATGCAAAGCATCAGGCTTTTCCATGACGCAAAAAAAACGCAACACTCGTTAAAGGTGACTCATACCGCGCGCCTGTTGCTCTGCATAAAATTGAACGATATACAGCACAGTAACAATTTTATAGATAAAATAAAATGTACACAAACCTGTATTTTACCGAAGAACGCATCAATTCGATGGTGCTTAGAACTGCTCTCCCATGAAGAGAAGATGCAAAATCCCCACGATAAATAACTCAACCGCTGGGTTACTTCTGACCCAGGATCTGAGTAACACAAAAACTACCCAAACACTGAAAAAATACCCCCCCCCCCCATATAAATACATATGAAGATATATATGAAGAGTTCAGACGCAAAAGCCTCTAAATGCCATCTGAAATTTTCTTCTAAAATTTGTATTTTTATAAGGCTCATGTGTTTATGTTTAATTATTTCACTTTAATGGCAATGAAAATAACCTATTCATTGCCAAAAAAGTGAATTTACTGAACGTACACATAGAAGCCTGATAAAAATGCTCATTTTAGAAGAAAATTTGAAATGGCACTTAAGAGGCTTTTGCATCTGAACTCTTCGTGTATATATATATATATATATATATATATATATATATATACACATAAACTGAGCATGTAAATGACAATTGAACAAGAGAAGAAGAAAGAAGCATCATGGCACACTTTTACTTAGCATCTGTTTCCATAGTGACTCATCGATTCGTCGGTCTGTTGAGAAAGTCTTGTGTGATAACCAGGAACATATTCTGGATTGATTGTTCTGCATGCATTTTTGGAACCAGTATAACCACCAAGCAAGGTTTGGGTTAATCAACCGAGAGCTCAGGGTTTATTGTAAGTTACCTTGCTTTCTGGAATATACCCCAGGAACCTGTTTCAATAAGGAGGTTCAACAAACTCTGAGTTGCCATACCCTGAAATGGGAAATTCTGTGTTTTTGGTTTCAGAACAGCTGAATTGAGTTTCTTCAATCCATACACTGTGAAAAAGAAAGTTGAGCAAACTTAAAAATTTAAGGCAACCAGCTTCAGCAGATTTTTGAGTTCTCTCAACTTATTTTTTAGGAGATTTTTAAGTTCTCTCAACTTTTTGTTGTATAAACTTAAAACAAGAAGTTGAGAAAACTCAAAAATCTGCTGAAGCTGGTTTCCTTAAACTTTTTTATGTTTGCTCAACTTTTTTTTTTTTTTTCACATTGCTATAAAAAAATCAAAAGTTGAGAGAACTTAAAACAACAAGTTGAGAAAACTCAAAAATCTGCTGAAGCTGGTTGCCTTAATTTTTTTAAGTTTGCTCAACTTTCTTTTTTTTTTTTTTACAGTGTGGTTGACTCTGAGAATTTAGTGTGTGCACCACGACTATGGAAAGCCATGATCAATGGAGCTCTGAAATTATGATTTCCCATGGCAAAAGCATGGCAGCAGCTAAAAATGTAGTAGGCTATAGAAACACAATTCAATCAAGATAAAGCTTTAAGCATAAAATGTCCATAGGTGTAGGCTACATAACTTTGCAAACATTTGACACATTAAATATCATATAGTGTTTATTTCAATGCACAGCAGCTTTTTCCACATCTAACACTGTTTTCACATAATTAAATATTCTCTAATCCAACCTGTTACATTTCTTAATTATAGTAACAGAATTAACATCTGATTTGTACTCAGTCAACAGCAAGAAGGAAGAAGCTTGCAAAATTGGTTATGGGCCTGCACCAGCTCCACTGAGAGATAAAGAGGAAGATGATCAAGTATTGAAAGAAATTTTAAATCCAACAGCAAAAATTATAACTGTTGCATTTGTATTTGTAGGAAATAAAGTTGACCAAATAAACTGAATAATTTGTGTTTATGTAACAGCTGTGGTGGTTATGGCATATATCTCTTACTACCATTTCATGATCTGCCATCCTTCCATTCCATACAGTAATCAGATTCATTTAAAGATGGTGCAGAGAAGTGTTCAGAAGCGTCAGAGCGAAGGACACTTTCCTTACTGCTCTGCATCTCCAATGTTTTATAGAAAAGTAACATTTAAAAATATACCACTCAAATAAATATCAGGATCCTGCATGACATTTTTGTCACTTTTGCTGTCTGTATGATGAAAATATGTACAATGACTGAATACCTGCACTGCGAAAATGCTTTTCTTGCTTATATTTTTGTCTTCTTGTTTCCAGTCAAAATATCTGAAGATTAATAAACGAAGATGCATTATCTACATAAGAAAAATGACCTAAGATAATGGGGTAAGAAAGAAAGAAATAAAAAAATATATATATTGTTTCATTCAAGATCTTGTGCATTAAGATTAGCCTATGTTTTATATTTTACATGTTTGACGTGAAATGCACTTAAATTCAGAGTTTTCACTTAACCTCCTTTCTGAAAGGGGCCTCTGACATGAGTCACAGACAGACTCGAAGCCTCCAGATGTTTGTGCTTCAAGCCGCCCAAAACATCAGCTGTATGAAACACTGCACACGCCCTTCACTGAAGCTCATTTCATTATATTCACTTTCAGACTGTCCCTGAAACACACAGAGGATGATTTTAATCTGTTATCAATTTTTACACTTAATCCAGGCATTAGATTTACAGGCGGCTGTGTTCCGGAGCTGATGCTCGCCTTGAGTTTGATCCTAGCAGGTCAAAAGAAACATTTCCTCGCCGCGTATTTTAGTCTCCACAGAAAGCTAAGAACCTCTGCTTGGTGTTGGCTGTGTTTCTACTGCGCTAAACTATTTTAGCACTCGAGTTTTGTTCTTAAATGTAGGAGAAGAAAACACAAGCGCGAGGGGCTCGCGGAGGCGCGCAGACACCGAGCGGCGGGTTGAGTCTATAAGGTTCTCATGTGTTGTTTAAGAGCGCAGCGCAGCTCGAGCGCCACTCATTGAATTCAGTGTTTGAAAGACTGTAAATCCGCTCCGAGAAATGGCAGAAACCGCTCCAGCACCAGCCGCCCCGCCGGCCAAAGCGCCCAAGAAGAAGTCCGCTGCCAAAGCCAAGAAAGCAGGTCCAGGCGTCGGTGAGCTGATCGTCAAAGCCGTGTCCGCGTCCAAGGAGAGGAGCGGCGTGTCCCTCGCCGCGCTGAAGAAAGCTCTCGCCGCCAGCGGCTACGACGTGGAGAAGAACAACTCCCGCGTCAAGCTCGCCATCAAGAGCCTGGTGACTAAAGGCACCCTGCTGCAGGTCAAAGGGACCGGCGCCTCCGGCTCCTTCAAGCTCAGCAAGAAGCAAGCCGAGACCAAGAAGAAGCCGGCCAAGAAAGCGGCTCCTAAAGCCAAGAAGCCCGCGGCCAAGAAACCCGCTGCTGCCAAGAAGCCCAAGAGCGC
>JAFVLL020009834.1:0-38635 GCA_021397915.2 Tor tambroides | reverse complement strand
AGATCCTTCAATTGAAATCATATGAAAACATGCAGTTGGTTCAAACAAGCTACAAATACAGTAACTTAAGTAAAAATTGTGCTTCCTAACCTAATAAAAATTAAATGCTTTCAGTTATTAATTCAGTTAATATTCTGCCTTCTATTAATTTCGAACCGTAAAACCTTAAAAAAAAAAAAAAAAAAAGTAAACAAAATGCAAAGGCAAACTAAAAAAAGAAACGGAGAAAAGCTTTACTGTTTTCGGTAAGTATATCATTACTCTGGATTATTAACTAATGAGTTTAACTGGAAAAGACATAAGTGCTTGTAAATTTAGATTTAGGTTATTGTACAAGGAAACACTGAAAGAAAAAAAACAGTAACATTTTACTGTAAGTTCCCATTAATGCATTAAAAAATAATAATGAGCAATACTTTTATGATATTTATGAATCTTTGTTCATGTTAGTTAATAAAATACATGTTCATTGTTAGTTCATGGTAGCTCACCTTTCATTTAATATCAACAGAAACTATTTTTGATTTTAATCATGTATTAGTAAAAGTTAAAATTAACTAAATGTTTTAGAAGTATTTATCATTGTTAGTTCATGTTAAAAACTAATGTTTTTAACAAATGCAATGTTATAGTAATATGTTAAAACCAATTCATCCTTTCCTCAGGAAATATGTGATGTTGCCAGATTGTCTTTGTTATCAACTCTATGAGAAAGATTATATGATATAAGCGGGGTTTAACAAAAGAACAGGGAACCGAAGACAACAGACCTGACAAATTATATAAAAACATGCAGCTGGTTCGAGACTCGTAGTATTTTTCCATTTCATCTAGAATGTTCACTTCATTATTTCCCCCATTATTTCAGATGAAGCTCTTTGAGCAACAGCTGAAAATAATAATTCAACTAAACATTTAATGACCACCTGGATAAATGAGAAAATTCAGACAATAAGAATGAATTCCAGCGAGTAAAACAACAGATAAACTGCTGACACTGAATGTGCTGAACTCTCAACTTTAAGGAGTCTCAAATTCTAAGATCTGTTCACATCGACTGATTAAAAGAAGTGATTGTGGAACTCAAATGAGTTTGACACTGAATGCATTGAAATTGTAGACTCACTCATTTTTACATTAAATGTAATATTATCACATGGACAAAATGTCAGTAAATAAGCATTACAAATGTGTACAGGCAACTACTGTGGGCATTTATTAAATATCACACACAGAATAAATAATAGAATAGAATAGAAAGAGGGGCATAAAACTGATGCTTACAAACAAGCAAACAAAGATTAGTCACACTGTACAATCAACTGATCAATAAACAGTCACATACTACAAAACAAGCAGTGATTCAGAAATATGAAAACATATTCAGAGCTGGAAACACTGCCAAGAAATACCAAACACTTTTCAAACATCTCTCCTCCATTACATCATAATAAATATAATCAAATACTGATTTTTATTAGTTTGTGCGTTTATGTGTAAATTTGTCACCTCTGAAATATGACATTTGTCCGCAGTCCAGGCCGTTCATGTCCATAAACACGTCTGCTGTAGTTTACAAACTACATGATTTATCTGAAAATTATTTAAGACTGACAATAAAATCACATCAAAAACAAATCAAAATGGCACAAAAGTGGTTTTGTAATGTTTAAAGTTGAACCCATCATGCAGCAGACAGTGTGACGTGTGCAGAAAACGGCTCATAAGTGCTGATATCAGTGCGTAGAAATCCATGCAAACATTTCAGGTGTATAAAGTGCACAAACACACCAGACCGAGACAGCAGTGCAATTTAGCATTAAGAGAGTAAGAGAAACACACACACAGGTTTCTCTGGCCTTCAGTAGGGGATCTGGTTCTGATAGTACTGGATCATGTCATATGTTTTGCTCCTGGAACCAACAAAAACATTTCATCTTATAAGCACAGCGTTTTACATTAAAACAAGTCAGGAAACGACATGCATTAATGTGTGTGAGAGACACTGACCTGCTGCTCAGGAAGCAGTTCTGAATGACTTTGATGATAAAAGCTGCTGCTTCCTTCTCACTCACTCCAGGGTTAAAACGCTGCCTATAATTAATGCCATTCAAATCCAAAGCTCAATTTTTCTAAACATTACATTTTTTTAAATTATTTCAATATAAATAAAATGTTTTCCAATATGAATCAAATATAAATCTCATGTGCATCCTCTGCTCCACTGATAGTTGTTTTGAACTCACTTGAGCAGTTTGATGGTCTGACCACGGAAGCAGGGCAATCCTGTATCCAGCATCAGCGTTACCAAGGCAACCACAGCATCCATATACGGCCTGCAGCGTAACAGAGATTCATTCAGTCTCTCAGTTTCTAACACTCACACTCACACTCACACACACAGACGTCTCACCTGACGGCCAGATATCCGCGCACACACATCTCCATGAACCACTTGAAGGGCGTGGCCTCCATCTTCCCGCCCATGATCATCACCATCTCATCGGTCAGTTTGATGTCCGGCTCCCAGCCCAGATTCCCACCCGGAGAACTCTCGAACATGAAGCCGAAATCTGAAACACACACACGCACACATTAGAAACACACATGACAAACACAGAACAGAGAGGTTTACTGTTAGACGTCTCACCGATGTGGATGAGGTGGCCCTGTCTGTCCAGCATGATGTTTCCATTGTGTCTGTCCTTGATCTGCAGCAGGAACAGCAGCAGACTGTACGCAGCCATGCTACGGATGAAGTTATACCTCGCCTGATGGACACACGAGAGAGAGACACTGAGCAAAAACATCCAAAAAAACAATGTTTCTCAAAGCTTTTGACTCTAAGGCCTTCATTGTTCACAACCGGTTTCACTTTGGATAAAAATGTCTGCTAAATGCATTAATGTAAATGTAAAATGCATGATGTAAATGAAAATTGTAACGCAAAACGTATCATATTTAAATACCCCGAGCTCTAGTTTTGTTTTAAAAACTTTTTTTTCATCTATGGACATTCCTAATTTCTGTAAAGTGAAAAAAAAGGAGTTAATTAAAAAAAAAAAAAAACATGGTTCACACCCTTATTAACTACTGAATCTGCATGATTTTTTTTCAATTTCTAGCTGATTACATATTTTTGAACCTAAAAAAATAAAAAAAATAAAAAATTGATTAGTAGCTTATTTTAATGTTTGTATTTTATGATTTTTAATCATTGTAAGTCACGTTGGTCCCTATAGTGGACAGGTTTAGAACTTCTGGCATTGCTATTTTTAATTTACATGACTTTTCCAGGTCTAGAACACACACTTTTAAAATTAGGCTTCCTCATATATCCAAGTTTACCAAGTCTGGATCTTCAAAATGAATGAATGAAGTAATTAATTAATTAAAATAAGAAATATTAAACTGACAAAAATTAAAATAGGAAATATACTGATTTGTAGTTTCAGACTATTTCAGACTAAGCTTATAGGCCCGGTTTCACAGACAGGGCTTAGACTAAGCCAGGATTAGGCCATAGTTCAATTAGGACATTTAAGTAATTTTTATAAATGTGCTTAGGAAAAAAAATTACTGGGGTGCATCTTGAGACAAAACAAAGGCACAGATATATTTTAAGATCAGTCATTGCAAGTTTCTTTCAGTTGAAACAGCTCAGACTTACATTTTAGTCTAGGACAAGGCTTAAGCCTTGTCTGTGAAACCGGGGGATAGTATATGATTTTAAATCTTTTTAAGTCATGATTTCCCACTAATGGACTGGTTTGGAAACACTGGCTTTTCTCACCTTCTGGAAGGCCAGAGTGGATTCGTCTCCGTACTGGTTCCGGAAATAATCATACATCCCGAAATCTGTCTGTCGTCCCAGCTGATCTCTGGACTTACAGTCTGGGATGCACTCGATGACGCCACACTGTGAGAAAAACACAGGACCTTCACATAAAACAACATCATCCAGACACAGGAACTTCTTCAGTGTGGAAAATCTGAAGCTGCTGGCGTCACACCTGCAGGAACTCATTACTCTCAGATTGACTCTCATATATTACACATCAGATCAGAGGCAGCACACAAACATAGACGAATGTAATAAAGTGAATTAATATGCAATAGAAGGAGTGAGATGTGTGTGTCTGTCCTTTCAGGTAATAATCATGCGCTGCTTCACTGAGATTCACAATCAATAATCACGGGCTGTCCTGATGTCTTTTTTTATTAGTCGCAAGTTTAGTCACAGAAAAATGGTCAGTAGCACAGTCACTATGGAGAACAAGACATGTTTTTCTGTAGTTTGCAGAGGGATGGTTTAGACTAAATGTGACCCTGGACCACAAAACCAGTCTTAAGTGTCAATTTTTTGAAAATGAGTTTTCTACAGTTTTCTACATCTACAGCTGAATGAATAAGCTTTCCATTGATGTATGGTTTGTTAGGATCGGACAATATTTGGCAGAGATACAACTATTTAAAGATCTGGAATCTGAGGGTGCAAAAAAATCAAAATATTGAGAAAATCACCTTTAAAGTTGTCCAAATGAAGTTCTTAGCAATGCATATTACTAATCAAAAATGAAGTTTTGATATATTTACGGTAAGAAATTTACAAAATATCTTCATGGAACATGATCTTTACTTAATATCCTAATGATTTTTGGCATAAAAGAAAAATCGATAATTTTGACCCATGCAATGTATGTTTGGCTATTGCTACAAATATACCCCAGCGACTTAAGACTGATTTTGTGCTCCAGGGTCACAAATCAGACCAGGACAACCATGAAAGCATCATTCCCAATACCAAAACTAAACCTGCCTGAAATCAATGATAAATGATCATTGAAAATTGGTGAGAGAAAATAAATAAATAAAAAACAGTCTGATGTCAGCTAGCAAAACTCAAAAATAAAAAAAAATTAAAAATTAAATTAAAAAATAAAATAAATAATATTAAATAATAAACATAAAAAAATAATAATAAAAATGTAACATAAAAAAAAATAATAAATAAAATAAAATAACTCACTCCAGGTGCTGTAGCTACTACTCTATATGGAAAAACAAACAGATCGAGTCCCACCAGCTGGAAAATGTTCTTAAACAGACCGATGATCTGCAACGCCAACATATCCTGGAGAGAGAAAATCAGGAAAAAAAGACAAAAAAATAAAAATATTAAAGAGAGAAGAAAAAACTTCTGAATCACTAAATCATACATTTTCCAATTATACATGAATTTATTTTTTAAAATCACACACTTTTTTCCATTTAACAGATTTATTATATCAGTTAACCCTTTAACTGTCACCCCCATTTTTGAACATAGATGTGAAAGTGTACAGCAAAAACAAAGCAGTAAAATGGAAATGTGAATCTGATACCTGTCTGCAGTCGTCTCCGACTTTAAAGATAGCCGCCTGCCAGCAGATCTTCTGTGCTTCTTCTCCACTCTGAGCTTCATCCAGCGAGTCTGAGCGACACAGCAAACCTACAAACACACGAGATTTTTTTTATTACGACGTATTTTTATTAAAGCTTAATTTCAGCTACTTACTTATGCATGGTCTTTTTGTTCTGTCATCTATTTGTGTATTAAAAATTGATTATTCCATTTTGTTCTTTCACTTATTTATCTGTTTTGTTTGGGTTGCTTCCACCATGTGATAAAGAACAAAAAAAAGGTAAATGTGACTTTTTATCTCTATTTATATCTGTTTTTCTCTCACTTTGTTTTCCTTGTGAATTGTGAGATATAAACTTGTTATTCTGAGAAGTCCGAATTGTTAGATATAAACTCACCACCGAGAAAAAAAGTCAAAATTCTGAGATAAAAATTTGCAATTACCTTTTATTTATTTTTTTAATTCCACGCTGGTAACAAAAAAAAGAACTGAAAAATTTCAACTCAGAATTTTGCCTTTTTTTTTGCAATTCCAAGATTATATCTCAAAATTCTAAGAAGATAAAACAGAATTACAAGATATAAAATCAGAATTGCAAGGAAAAAAAGTCACAATTTCCTTTTTTTTTAATCTGTGGTGGAAACCAGATTCCATAGTATTGTGTATTACTCTCAATCTGTCTCTCCTTCTCTTCAGTATGTGGGTTTTCACCTGTTCTTACATCACTTCATCAAAAACACTTCAGCTGTCTTGCAAGCACTGCTATTTTCTTCAGGAATTAGAGAATTATGTAATAGTTGTAATAATCTGTGTACCCTCTTTCTCCAGTTCACTCACTCCACAGCGCTTCACCTTGAATTTGGCCAGATATGGCGCTTTGGCAGCACTGAGGAGGAAACACACACAGATGCATGTTTTTATTGTGTATCAAACACACATATGGCACTGTATGAGCGCTGACCGTACCTCTGCATTGGCATTCCTGATTTATAATCAATGTCCAGCACTATAGCCTCAGGGTTACTGGGCAGATAACAGCCTGAGAAACAGAACAAAAGTCATTCAATTCATTAAAAGAGGCTGTAATATCAGTTATGAAGAGATACTCAGACCTGGCTGGACTTTGATATCAGACAGGGCTCGCAGACACGCTCTCTTCCGCTCGTCGCCTTTAGGAATCGGCCTGAAATACGAAAAAACACAGAGGAGATTTCAACTTCAAACTTTAGACTGAACATGAACATGATGGAGAATCAGCGCCATCTTGAGACTGAAACGGGAGGTGCAGTAGATGAGATGTTTCCAGTACTTTATAATAGCTGAGACATTGGTGATCTTGTTGAAGAAGTCAAACTCGCGCTGGTAGAAATCTTTAGCTGGACCCGAGAGAGAACCGATGATCTCCTCAACCAGCTGCTCCAGAAGATCCCCGATATCAGCTACAAAACACACACAAACACCACAGCAAACATCAGCAAAAAACACTGGCTGTCAAGGGCCATTTACATTAAGAACAATAAAGCAATGAAGTTTTAAAAATCACTAACTCTAAATGAATAGTAGACTCCACAACTATTACAATAACAACACAATGGAACTGGAATAATGTTCAGAACAATTTTTCCAGATGATGAACAATGGAAACATTGACAGAATACATCCAACTTTAAAGTCTGTGATGAAATGGAAGTAGCAACAGATCTCGTCTTCCGTATTGTGACGTACATCCAAGTGTAACAGAATATTGAAAAATGTAAATAATAATAATAATAATAATAAAACATTTTATTTCATTTAGTTACCAAAGCAACATTTCTCATGATGTGCTAAAATAATGAAAAATAAAAATGAATAAAAACTATATAAACATAAAAAAATAAAAATGACAAAAACAAAATTACTAAAATTTAAATTAAAATGAACACTAACTAAAATGAAACTAAAAATAAAAACTAAAATATGACTTGAAAATATTTCAAATTATTAAAACAATTAAAAATTAAATAAAATATAAAAAATTAAATGAAAAATATTACAAATATTGAATATTAAAATATTAATAAAAAACTACCATAGCATCTCAAGCTGGACATTTTCAATGATAGATCTGGTTATGACATTTTTACAAATGGAACATATGCATGGGTTAATTGTTCACAATAAGAGATACGTAGGTGAATTTCCATTTCATGCCAACTCTAAAGAGCATTTAAAGTGGCAGACAACAAAACTGCAGAATACTCAGAATAACCAGAACATTATTATTTGTTTGTGTGGATGCTAATATAGCTATCATTCTTGGTGCAAACAGGCTTTAAAGCTCATGATAGTGAAGAGGAGCTGTATTTACGGTCTTTCTGGTGTCCCTCCTCATCTGTGTAGATGTTGGTCTTCATGTTCCAGATGAACTGATGTGCCAGAAGCTGAGATTTCTGTGCCGCCCACAGAATGTATTCTCTCACGTACCCCATCTACACAACAGTATTATTAGTGCACTCGCCTGACAGAGCACAGAAAACCAAGAAATGCAAAATATGGCCTGGATACAACACATGAATTATACTTGCTAAAAACATTAAAATGATGCATGCATTTTGATTTATGCCTTTTCAAATCTTATACTGCACATGCAAATCATTTTGCCATTATTTGACTTTATTACTTTAAACATACACACACATTATACCTTGTCATAACGGAGGGCCTGAACAATTTGTGGGATGTAAAACAGAATAGCATCCTGTTGAAAATATGAGTGAGAAATATGCATTAATAAAAGCACTCAATCTGATCTCAGATAAAAACGTATAATAACATGAGCGTCACGACAGGTGCTGCGTACAGGAGGGAAGGAGCGCAGGACTTTGACGCCATACTGAGCGGTCAGCGGATGCGGCGGATACATGCTGGAGAAATACGAGAGTCCTGTGGGAGGATCAGCTGGAGCCCAACACAAGATATGACTCAGCTCAGGAGAATCAGCGTCGATCGTGTGCCACGTCACCAGAAACTGCAGCGGAAAACACACACGTTTACAGTCACCGGTGCAGACAACAGGCAGCATAGATATACATATCTGAGTGAGAATTTATGCAATTATTATAATTTATATTTAATAAACAAATAAATCATTAAAATACATATTTAAGAGAACTTATAATGAATAATTAATCAGACTACAATAAAAAAAAAATTTTTATTAATACAACTTAATACATTTAGTCCCGGTTTCACAGACAGGGCTTAGCCTAAACCAGGATTAGGCCATAGTTCAATTAGGACATTAGTCATTTTTATAAACATGCCTTAGAAAAAAACATTACTGGGGTGCATCCTAAGTCAAAACAAAGGCACTGCCATGTTTTGAGATCAGTCAGTGCAAATTTCTTTCAGCTGAAACAGCTCAGATTTACATTTTAGTCTAGGACTAGGCTTAAGCCTTGTCTGTGAGACCGGGGGATAGATTAATATACATTTAAAAAATTTATTAAGTTTACTTAGGTGAGGTCAATCACATTTTTATTTATTTATTTCATTGCAAATATTTATTTATTAACTTTAACCTAATTTTTAAATGTCATTTTATTTATTTTAACCAATTCATTTAATTGGTTAAAAGGTTAATGTATTTAATAGGTTAAAATAAATAAAATAGGTTTAAATAAATCAATAAATCTAAGAGTATAGTACTAAAGAAATGTAATGTAACAATAGGAACTAAATATTTTACTAATATTTATAGTATGGATTTTTCATAATATAAACTGGATCTTTATAGATGGCAATAATTTTCTAACTATTTGATCATTTGGTCGTGTTGTGTTCTGGACGTTCACCTTCACAGCCTCAGGAACGTCACTGACGGCCCCCGGGTCCAGACGAACCAGGCGGGTCACTTCTGAGAAAATGGCTTCTGTGTTCTTGAACCTGTAAAATATTGTGTAGTAAGACTGGTAACATGTTTGGTGTCTGAAGTTTTATCTGTGCATTCATGCATTGCTTGCAAACTTATCATTCATTCCGTATCAGTTACAAAATATTATTACTTGCCTATAAGGCCCTTAATGGTTTAGCTCCTGCCTACCTAACTAGTCTTCTACCACGCTACAATGGTAATCCGCTCCCTAAGGTCGCAAAACTCTGGACTTTTGGTAGTACCTAGGATAGCAAAGTCCACTAAAGGAGGTAGAGCTTTTTCACATTTGGCTCCCAAACTCTGGAATAGCCTTCCTGATAACGTTCGGGGTTCAGACACACTCTCTCTGTTTAAATATAGATTAAAGACACATCTCTTTAGCTAAGCATTCACATAATGCATCTTATAATCTTGTACTGCAGTTATATCTGATCAAATGCACATTATTATTCTTTAGCTTGGGTTGAACAAATCATTTTTGCTTGGATGGAACAGCAGCTATGCTAATTATGTCTGTTTGTTTCTCTGTTTCTGCTAGGACTAGGAATTACTGAAGCGTCAGTCTGGATCCAACCCTTAAAAGATCTGAGATGACCAAACATCTGAGAAGAGATGATGCCAACCCTCAGACAACATACAGAATTACCTAATTTTGCCATAAGTTAAATATATTAAGTTTCTACAATATATAAATATATTGTAGAAACTTGATTTCCTGTAAAGCTGCTTTGCAACGATTTGTATCATAAAAAGCGCTATACAAATAAACTTGAATTGAATTATCAGGTTGAGGGATGTTAATAACAGTTGACTGATTAACATATAATACTAATGTCATAAGATTAAACATATCAGTTAACCTTACGAGGACCACATTATAAAATGTCTGAAGGCCTAAGTACAAATAAAAATGCTTATTCAAATGGTTATATATACAGTATATATATATATATATATATATATATATATATATATATATAGGTTTCATACAAGTGTTATTAGAGCACTACATTCATTCCTGTAGCTCATTTTGAATGTTTTTAGAAAGAAGTCTCTTCTGCTCACCAAGGCTGCATTTATTTGATCAAAAATACAGTAATACAGTTTTCTATGTGAATATCTGTTAAAATGTAATTTATTCCTGTGATCAAAGCTGTATTTTCAGCATCATTACTCCAGTCTTCAGTGTCACATGATCTTCAGAAATCATTCTAATACGCTGATTTGCTGTTCAAGAAACATTTCTGATTATTATCAATGTTGAAAACAGTTGTCCAGCTGTCCAATATTTTTAACGCATTTTATTTTTCAGGATTCTTTGATGAATAGAAGGTTAAAAAACAGCATTTATTTGAAATACAAATCTTTAAGTGTCTTTACTGTCACTTTTGATCAATTTCAAGTACTCATTTCTTTAAAAAAAAAAAAAAATCTTTGGAACAACAGTGTACCTTGAATGCAATATAAGTCACCAAACACATCAAATATACTGTAAACATCTCACACTGAGTCCCTCACCTGGCCGGCAGCTGTAGTGCGAGGTACGGCGAGATGCTCCAGGCTAGATTAACATTGTCCTTCCACTGTTTCTCGGTCAGGCTGATGTATTTTGATCTCCAGTTGGTGATGCTGGTCTCCACAGACTGCTCCGCAGAGATCTGCAGCTCCTGGCTGCCCAGAGGATTGTACCAGGTGGTCAGACGCTCCACCTCACTGGCCTAACAACACATACTAACACTAAGGCACATATTCATCTTACTAACATTTTATTAATCTGAAAACTGAGAACTACAATCTCACCAGCAGGGCCAGCAACAGCGTTCTGCGCTTCATGAAGTATTTATGTAGCTGAGTTCCTCTGTTCGTCTTCTTTGACAGACCTACAAGAGATTTAATAGAATTTAATGTAAGAGAAGGTCAAATGATGAAGAAAATCTTGCTGTTATGATTGTGAGCAAATTGTCAGCAAAAAAAACCCAATGTACATTAGCAGTGAAACGTTTGGATATGTGTTTCTTCTCATGATCCTAAAAACCTAAAGTAGACCTAAAATGACCTCAGAAAACTTCCAAGATAGCTGCAGGATGACTTAAAAGTGTTTAAAGTCAATAAAATATTATGCTAACACTTCAGATTAGGGAACACTACACTATTAACTAGTTGCTTATTAGCGTGCATATTACTAGTATATTAGCTTTTTATTAGTACTTATAAAGCACACATTAATGCCTTATTCTGCATTACCATATTTTTGATAAATTTTTTTAGAGTTTATTGAGGGGAAACTCTTACATCTAATCTAAAGGATTAAAAAAAAAAACTGAAATTCAGAACTGATTAATTTTGTGATTACAGAACATATTCATTTTATATATTAACACTATTCATTTAATAACATTTAATTGTTAATTTAATGTATTACTTTACAATAAAATGTATACATTTTAATAATTAATTTGTAATTAAAGATAATTTAATTATTGATTAATTATTTCATTATAAATATAATAAAATATTTAAAATATGATAATTTAATTACATGTTTAATAAATCAATTAACATTTCATAAATTCATGAATTTTACAACATTAACACTTATTTTCCTGTTCATTCCTGTGAAGCAATGAAACAATTTGTACTATCTGCTATAGGTATCACTGGTGCTGCTCTTCAGTGGCTAACTTCATATCTATCGGATCGACAGCAATTCGTTAGAATAGATCTCGCACTGTCACTATTTCCCGTGGTGTACCCCAAGGTTCTGTACTTGGTCCACTCTTATTTCTCATTTACGTGCTTCCACTAGGTCAGATCATCAGACGTCATGGTCTCAATTTTCATAGTTACGCTGATGATACTCAAATCTATTTTACAGTTCAACCCAATTCAATTTGTCCACCCCTTTCTATTGTTTCCTGTCTTCAAGAACTTAAAACCTGGATGTCAGATAACATTTTACAACTAAATGCAGAGAAAACTCAAATCCTGTTGGTTGGCCCTAAATCACAGAGTTCCTCCCAGCATGACATCTTCATAGATATCGATGGGTGTCCAGATTAGGCCCTCAAAAACTGTGCGAAATTTAGGAATGCTGTCTGACTCTGCGTTATGCTTTGATTCACATATTGGTCAGATTGTTAAATCATGCTTTTACCAATTGCGGAATATTGTTCGTATACGTCCCACGAGACGCTGAAACTATTATCCATGCTTTTATAACCTCCAGATTGGATTACTGTAACTCCTTATATAGAGACTTACCTGCCAAAGTTATTAATCATCTCCAAATGGTACAAAACTCTGCTGCTCGAGCCCTTACATTTAATAAAAAATCTGCACATATCACTCCCATCCTTCACCAACTTCACTGGCTTCCTGTGGCCAAACGTATTCAGTTCAAACTCTTAGTTTTAGTTTATAAGGCCCATAACGGCCTCGCACCTCAATACCTAGTCGAGTTAGTGCAACCATATGTTCCTGCACGGACTCGCAGATCTAGCAAGGATAACTTGCTTGTCGTGCCCAAGTATAAACTCTCTACGGTGGGTGGTAGGGCTTTCTGTATTATAGGCCCTAAGCTATGGAATAACCTGCCCCATAATATTCGTGCTGCCTCCTCTCTCCAGACCTTTAAGTCTCAACTTAAAACTCATCTATTCACTACGTTCTCTAAATAACTCATTTACCTCTCTGCTTCTCAATTTATCAACTTCTGTCTGTATGACACATGAGCACCTTCTTGACATAACTGATGTTCATCATATGATTGCATGACCTCTTGTTGTTAATTATCTGTAGTTCTTTGTTGTCAACACTTGTTTGTCTGAATGTCCCCTCTGATCGTCTGGTGTATTTTGTTTGCAAATTGCTTGTATTATTTTGTAAAGCATCCTTGGGTTCTTGAAAGGCGCTATAAAAATAAAACATTATTATTATTACTGTATAAAGTGCTATTGAAATAAATGTTTTGACGCATGTCAGATGTTTGAATTGCTGCATCATTCCCTGATTTCCATTTGCGTTACTGAGTTTATCACTTCACTGTTAATCTAACACATGGGAAATAATCCCAATACAGAATGAGTAGATGTGTTCAAATGTTTGACTGCCAGCATATTTTATTTTAGTATGAAGACAAAGAGAAGGAAAGATGTCATAATAACAGTGAGTGTTAAAGATCCTCCCGTTCCCTTTGCACTTACAAACAGAAGTCCAAAAGCCCAAAACACGACATAAAGGGAGAAATAAATGCTGTGTGAGGACCTGATTTCTTGGAGAGCGTGGAGACGCCGCTGGACAGTGGGTATGTGTTGATCCAGCCCTGTGTGGCTGGCTGTCTGGAGCCCATAGCCGCGTCCAGACTGCTCCTGGAGTCCGTCCCCGCCATCACAGACAGACTGTTCACCGACATGTCCTGAGGATCTGACACAACATCAGCATCATCAGCATTGCATACATGCAATACAAGAACCAGTCAATCAAACGCTGTTCATGCAGCAGGCAGAACCGGGAGGAACCGTCAGTATTGTTGAGGTAACATACACATAAATAAATGTTTACTTTGTAATTATGTTAAATTTATGACTTGTGAATTTTAGTAGCAATTTCTGAGTGTAAATTGTTGCAAATAAACAGTAAGTAACACACTGTATTAAACATGACATTTTGAACTATTCAATTCAAGTTTATTTGTATAGCGCTTTCACAATGCAAATGGTTGCAAAGCAGCTTTGCAGAAAATTAAAGTTTTCTACATTATATTTAGTAATAGCTTATCATTGGTGACTATCTCAAGTTGATGTCCATATGGAAGAAATGTACAGTAAAATCATGCAGTTAGTTAATGTCATGTAATTAACACTATTAACACTATTAATCTAACACTATTAACACTATTGACACTATTAACAGCAATGATTATAAGTTGTGATCAAACTTATAGCAATATTTGGTAGTTTTGTATGTTGGCTCAGGGTTGGCATCATCTGAGGTCCTCTGGGGGGTTGGCATCATCTCTTCTCAACTGTATACAACTATACAGTATTTTCTTGTAAAACGTACTGCAGTAATTTTTGTTTTATTTACAAGCTTTTACATAGTTATTGTAATATATCAATACTATGAATTTTTCTATTACTAGGAATTTATTTATTTTAAATTTATAACAACTTAAATTGTAACATGAATTAATAATTCATTTAACAATTATTTAAACATTAATCAATTTATTTACTAAATCTATTAAAATAAATGTATTTATTTATTTTTCAATATATATTAATATACTATCTCATGTTCAAAATATCAATACATTTTTTTAAAAAAACAAGTAGCTTTGTCAATCATAATGACTTTAGATAAAAATATGTTTAGTTAATTATCGGTAGTGAACAAATAACATGCTGATTATCCCATTCTTTCAACAGCAAAATCCATATGAATGCATAAGAGAATGTGTTCATTTTTGGTCCTGTAATTTTCCTCCGTTTCAGGATTTTAATTGCTTAATTTTAAATGGTCCTGTCATGTGACAAAATAGTTTCTAAAAAACTTTCTAAGCAGCTTATCAGTTAATTGGATTTTGATTTGACAAAGAGAAATGAAATACAAAAGTAGTCAATCGTCAAAGATAACAAGTTAAAAACTTATTTCCATTGCAGTCCTTTATGCTTGAGCCCAAATTAAACTAAAATGTATAAGAATTAGGGAGGACACTGCTGAAGCTGCTTCATATCACAAACTAAACGAATACACCATTAACATTACACTAAAGTGGCTTTGAGCTGAAGATCACAGATGTGCGCTATGGTGGGGTTTGTTCACCTGGTGGGACGAGTTGAGTGGCTGTGAGATATTTCTTATCTGACAGCAGACACGCGTAGAACTTGATCATGATGCTGATGTCTTCACGCAGGCGTTTCTCGGGCTGCGTGGGGAACCGTGGAGCCACACTGAACACACACACACACAAATTACATTTATTCAGCATAAGAAACTAAATATACCTCCTGGTTTGTGCTGATGTTCCCACCTGAAGTAATCAAAGGCGGTAGAGTAGATCTTCTCTCTCAGGACGTTACGGATGGTGGCATTAGTGACCACATCAGCATGAAGAAGAGTGAGACCGAGAGTCAGCAGCCTAAAACACACACACACAACACTAGTACATTATATACAACACCAAATACTAAATATTGATTATTACTACTAATATAATTCAGAAATTTGTGCTAAATATGAAATAAATAAAATATTCATTTTTGTAGTAATATAAATGACGCTTGTATGGACAGTTATCAATATTATTTCATTATATGACAGGGTCGTAAATAAACAGGAGCTTGTAGAAAACAAATGCCACCAAAATGAACAAAAATACACCTCAAAATCATTAGTGAGAGGTGAAAATGAATGAAAAGTGTTGATTGCAGCATTACATTTACATCTGCTAAAGTTGCATCAAACAATTACACACAAACATTTCTGTTTGTTTTGTTTTTTAATGCTAAGACAACCAATGTAAAGTCTTGATATGTGACCCAGGAGCACAAAAGCAGTCATAAGTCACTGATGTATATTTGTAGCAATAGGCAACAATACATTGTATGGGTCAGAATTATCCATTTTTCTTTTATGCCAAAAATCATTAGGATATTAATTAAAGATCATGTTCCATGAAGATATTTTGTAAAATTCCTACCGTACATATATCAAAACTTCATTTTTGATTAGTAATATGCATTGTTAATAACTTCATTTGAACAACTTTAAAGGAGGTTGTATCTCAGCCAAATATTGTCCTGTCCTAACAAACCATACATCAATGGAAAGCTTATTTATTCAGCTTTCTGATGATGTATAAATCACAATTTCTAAAAATTGACCCTTATGACTGGGTTTGTGGTCCAGGGTCACATTTTATAATGCATAAAAATTAACAAATAAACTGTTAAACTGTTCTTAACTTGTTTTGTCCGATTCCCCACACATAACAACAGTTCTGCATTTTATTAACCCTTGTGCGTCAATTTCTAAAAGTTACACAGAGGTCCTTAGATTACAAAAATGTCCATGTCAAAAAAATAAAAAATGACAATAAAATATAGATCTTTTAAGCAACATCAGCCCTGATCATAACGTACAAAAATTCATTCGTTTTCAGATTTTAAAACAATTTAAATGCCAGTTTGATTACGTAATGCCATACATAATCATTTCTACATACTAAATGCTAAGCATTTTTTTTTATTATTGCAGATGTCAATGATCAGCAACAACACTAATTTTGATGCATTGTTTTTCGTGCAGTGTCAGTTTTAAACAAATGTTTTTCAGTACACACATACAAAAGCACACTCTGATACCCATACCAATACACCCACACAATTATAATTACATAACTTCAAACTAATTTGCCTTTTTTTTCAGTAGAAGCAGAAAAAAAGTGAGAATTTGCTCCATAAGCAAAACATTAGAAAATGGTGCTATCAGGTGGAAAATAGTAAAAAAAATAAATTAAAAAAAAGTAAAGGTAAACAGCAAAGGTTTTGAAGCCTTGCCAACAGAATGAAAGCCTATTAACAAAGAATGCATGATATTGCACTTAAATGGCACAGTGGATTAAATATTGTAATTTTAATGGGTTTCAATTATATGTCTGTACCCATAGTTTTCAGTGTGTTTAAAGCATCACCTGAATCGGGGTCCTATAGCAGCTACGTGACGGTTTAGGCAGCTCTTGGGTCCACCGACGCTGAGCGATAGCGCCCTCTGCAGGACGCTGGTGAAGATCTCCACCTGATCCGCACTGCAGTACTTAGCGATTTCAAATCTCTGCACTAGAAACTAAACACACACACACACACACACACACACGCACACACACACACACACACAGTACTATAACAATCACTCATATGAGGAATATAATGATGTGATCATGCTGAGAAAAAGAATTTCTGAAAAAGAAAATCCTCCAGGTCCTGCACATTCTTTGGTTTCCAGCATATTCTGAATTTTTCTAACAGTGAATATGATTTTGAGACCCATATTTTCAAACTGAGAACATCTGAGGAACTCAAAACTATTATAAAGGGTGAAAACATTCACTGATGATGTAGAAAGAAACATGATGCATTAAGAGCTAGGGGGTGAAAACTTTTGAACGAGATGACTGCTGTAAATTGTTCTTTTGTTTATTCCATTTAGTACTGCCCTTTGTAAGCTATATAAAATAAATGTTTCCCAGAAGACAAAATAGAAACTATTTACACTAATCATACTGTTCAAAAGTTTGCAACCCCTGACTCTTAAAGGAATAGTTCAACCAAAAATGTCCTTAAACAAAAATGTTTAAATCAGTAGAGGACTCTGCACAGATCAAGCACAATTTACAGTCCAAAACAGCTCTAAACAAATGTGTGGGTGGATTTTGATGTGAGAGACAACAGGAGATGGACTTTTTCACTTGAGGAAGCTTTATTAGGGATTATGGATACTTTAGCAGGAAGCAACGGTTTGAAGTTAAAAACATCTTGATGGATTTGTTTCTTACAAACACAGCTTTTCTCTTCACAAGATGTTAACTGATGAACTGCAGTGGTGTGGATTACTTGTGGATTATTGTGATGTTTTTATCAGCTGTTTGGACTCTCATTCTGACGGCACCCATTCACTGCAGAGCATCCATTGCTGAGCAAGTGATGTAATGCTGCATTTCTACAAATCTGATGAAGAAAAATATCTTGGATGGCCTGAGGGTCATTAACTACTGCTTTGACGTAGTGTGTTGCATTCTTGGGCAGTACTAAATAAAAAAACTAAAAGCAATTTTTATGTTCCCTCGTATTTTTTAAAAATCATTATGCAGATTCTGCAAGATGTATGTAAACTTATGACAACTATATATAAATAACATTGACTTGACTCTGTTTACACAGCATACATACTAGCGCTGTCAAACGATTAATCGCATCCAAAATAAAAGTTTTTGTTTATATAATATATGTGTGTGTACTGTGTATATTTATTATGTATATATAAATACACACACATGCATATATTTTAAATATATTTATATATGATATAAATTCTATGAATATAAATATATGAGTATGGCTAATATAGTATTTTTTTAAATGTATGCTGTATAATAAATACTCACACAATACATTTTACACTATTATTAAACAAAAACCTTTATTTTGGATACGATTAATCGCGATTAATTGTTTGACAGCACTTACTTTTATACTGCATATAGTATGTATTAGAGTATTATGGCAGTGTCTTTTATGTGTGATACAGACCTCAATCCAGAGCGAATGCGCGTAGCGTTGGGTGGACGAGGCAGCGGCTGACTCTCTTCTGAAGCAGCTAAAGGATCGGCTCTGACTCCGCTCTCCGAGAACAAATGGCACATCTTCAGCTCGGCGGTCATCTGTGGCGCCATGCATCTCACGCATGAACTGCACACATGCAATGAGCGCTGCGACCTCACAGCACATGATGCTGTTATAACCCTGCATTCAGAGTCTTACCTGGACTTCAACTCCATTACGGGCAGCGAGCAGCCTCCCAGCAGGCGATGGCCGTCTCCATGCCCTGCTCCGTGAACATCTTCAGAGGAGACCAGCAGAGGAGAGTGATGCAGCATGGCTGAAGATCCCAGTCTGAGACAGGGACGTTTGTGTGTCCGCTCAAACATGATCTGCGTTCAAGCGGTCCATATGATCGTCTGGGTGCTACCTTTAGTGCTTGTAGGCAGCGCAGTCATCTTGAACATGTTCTGCGTAAATCGTCCGAGTCTTTGGCGTCCAGAGCGTCACTCATTTGAGAAACCATCAGTTTGCTGAGAGTTTGACTCGCTGTGTGTCACTTCAATAAACTGCAGCATCCCAGCAACCTTAGCACACACACATATACACACACATGATCAGATGCTGCCCTATTACATTACAGACAGACATAAATGCAGCCCCAAAAACAAGACAGACAATGAAAGGTAAGTATATATTTATATTTAACATGATGTTATTAAGCAGTACAGAAAATACGCAATTGTACAAATCCTTAATTTATAAATGAGAAATAAATAATATATAATTTAAAAAATAAATATTTATTTAAATTACAGAATGGTAACTGAGTATAATGAGAACTTTTTTTTTACATTTTCAGTAATTTAAAGCATTTAAAGAAGAGTAAATTGTGCAGAACTGTCATAAAATTGTCAATTTATGAATAAATGCATTCATTTTAAGATGCATAAATAAC
This sequence comes from Tor tambroides, assembly GCA_021397915.2. Lineage (NCBI taxonomy): Eukaryota > Metazoa > Chordata > Actinopteri > Cypriniformes > Cyprinidae > Tor > Tor tambroides. Next base: position 19,039 of record JAFVLL020009834.1, on the reverse strand, counting down.
TATAAAATGAACAAATGCATACATATAAAAAAATTCATGAAAAATGCATAAATACACAAATAACTAAAATATATAAATTAGTATTGTCAAACAATTAATTGTGATTAATCGCATCCAAAATAAAAGTTTTTTTATTTACATAATATATGTGTGTACACTGTGTATATTTATGTATATATAAATACACACACTGTATATTTGAAAATATTTACATTTATTTTCATGTATATATTTATAATATAACTTATATTATATATAACTATATTTAATATATAATATTAACTTTTTCTTAAATATATACATGCATATTATGTATATATAAATACAAACACACACATAATAAATATACACAGTACACACATATACTATATAAACAAAAACTTTTATTTTGGATCGATTAATCGGGATTAATCACAGCACTAGTATAAATCCATGCATAAATGAATGCACAAATAATGCATAAATAAATGCATAAACTATTTTTTTAAAAATGCATAAATGCATTAATAAAAGGATAATTGTAGAATTTTTTTTTTTTTTTTAAGTATAAATAAGTGCACGAATAAATCTATGGATAAACACCCAAATGCACAAATAACTGCATAAATATCTAAATAGATTCATAAATAAATGCATTAGTACAATAATTATAAAACACTTAAATAAAGTGCACAAAAATAAAATTTGTAAATCAAATAAAAAAAAAAAAGGTTTCTTCTTTATCAACAAAAACAAAACTTTATTTTCTTTATGTGCAAAATTATAAAAACATAATTTCTTATTTTTTTCTTTTAATGTTTGGTGAAACAGGAGTCATATGAAATATGTCCTTGTCAGGATTGGTGAGATTCACTCATAATAAACGCTATTGAAAGAGTTTACCTCTCCAGTGTAGCGGTTACGCAGGTTGACGAGCCATGAAGTTGGGTAGTCCTTCTTCTATGGTGGGCCGCTCCGTCAGCTGGGTAACCTGAGAATGATGAAACTGACCAGTTAAAACATCCTCCTGCCGACATTACTAATGACATTTCTGACTACAATACATCCATTAATCTGTAAAGACAAACTCTTATGAGCATCAACTATGACCGCTCTACTGCTATGTTAACAACATATATTGATTTCCTTTTATGTAAATGCATATGGTTTATAAATGACAAATGAATTACAGACAAAGCCAATGAAAGCGTAGGACAACCAATGTAGAACCAACCTGAGGAAAAGCTGCCTGGGGCAGGGAGGAGCACGACAGAGCCACACGCAACTTCACCGCCAGCCAATCACAGCACACACAGATGAGTTAGCAGCCAGCGGTTAGCAGAGACGCAATGATGTAGCCTGATAAAGTGAATGACAAAACAATACCCACCACACATTTACTGTACACATGACATTGTGCAAAATAGTGCAAAGCATGCAAAAAACATGTTTAAAAGGCCCAAAAATAAAAGAGACAACACAACAGTGCTAATGAATATTCATTAAGCATGATTACAGGAATAATCAATATCACACAGCAGAAATGCCAAGCGAAGTGTGTTAAACTGGATCTACCTCTGAAATATCACAGTTAGTTTAGCTGTATATTGAAAAGCATCATTGTATAGCAGCTCTTCACAATACACTGTTTTCAAGCAGCTTTACACTTATTCATTCTGTTAATGACCTTTAAGAGCAGTACAGTAAATACATAAATATATAAAAATTAATATTTAAATTCATAATAATTGCACATTTAGCATAAATGCATGCATAAATAAATGCATATTAATATTAAAAAAAAAAATATATATATATATATATATATATATATATATACTTTTTAAAAATAACAGACTTTTTATATTTAGAATTGTGCATGCTTAATTCTCAAAAATTATGTCAGTGCATAAATAAATGCAATAAATGTAAATTAATATAAATGTTTTTTGACATTAGAGATTTGTGTCAAATTAACTATATTGTCAAAAATAGCTATAATGTATACATAAGTGCATAAATGTATGTACAAATAAATACATGTTATCAGAATCAGACTTTTTTACATTTATAATTGTGTGTTTAGATTGTCAAAAATAATGTCACAATGCATACATAATTGCATATATAAATAAATGTATAAATGCATTAATATAAATGATTTGTGTGTTCAAAAGATGTACACATTCAGATGTCCTGTCAATCACAATGCAGTTCAAGATGATTTGAATGTAGTGAATTTAGTGGATTTGATTGGGCATGTGGAATAAATCAGTAGTTTTACTAAAGACTTCTTACAAAACAATTGATGATTTTATTCTGATCCGCTAAAGACTCGCTACCGTCTTACCTTAATCTGGCCAAAAACCTCAGTTACCATCTCAGTAACCATCTAGCGTAAGACACAGCACTGGTTAGCATCAGGACGTGTGTCTGTAACAGGGACTCTGGGTCAGGTGTGTTTCTCACCCCCAGCGTAGTGCTTTGACGGTTGTATCCCGCGAAGCTGAGAATGCTCTCGGTAGCCATCGCCAAACCCGTGTGCTGAGACAAACCCGACAGCCAGATCTGATGCTTGTTCAGATACTCCTGAGACACACACAACAAGATTTTTTGAAAGAAATTAATACTTTTATTCATCAAGGATGCATTAAATTGATCAAAAGTGAAAGTAAAGACATTTGTGACCTTGGCCCACAAAACCAGTCGTAAGGGTCAATTTTTTGAAATCTGAAATCTGCATAAATAAGTTTTCCATTGATGTATGGTTTTTTAGGATCGGACAATATTTTGCCGAGATACAACTATTTGAAAATCTGGAATCTGAGGGTGCAAAAAAAAAAATCAAAATATTGAGAAAATCACCTTTAAAGTTGTCCAAATGAAGTTCTTAGCAATGCATATTACTAATCAAAAATTAAGTTTTGATATATTTACAGCAGGAAATTAACAAAATATCTTCATGGAACATGATCTTTACTTAATATCCTAATGATTTTGACCCATATTATATGCATAATGACCCATACAATGTATTTTTGGCTATTGCTACAAATATATCTGTGCTACTTATGACTGGTTTTGTGCTCCAGGGACACATTTCAAATAAATATTGTTCTTCTGAACTTTCTATTCATCTGTGAATCCTGAAAAATAAAATGCATCACAGTTTCCACAAAAATATTGGGCAGCACGACTGTTTTCAACATTGATAATAATCAGAAATGTTTCTTGAGCAGCAAATCTGCATATTAGAATGATTTCTGAAGATCATGTGACACTGAAGACTGGAGTAATGATGCTGAAAATACAGCTTTGATCACAGAAATAAATTACATTTTAACATACATTCACATTGAAAACAGCCATTTTAAACTATAGTAATATTTCACAATTTTACTGTACTTTTGAGCAAATAAATGCAGCCTTGAACAGAAGAGACTTCTTTTTAAAAACATTAAAAATCTTACAGACCCAAACTGATTAATATATCATGATTAACATATTCATAAACCTTGGTACTATTTACACGGCACTCAAAAAACACCGTAGTATTACAACAGCTGACCGATTTCCAACTCAGGATGACTCAAACTAACACTGCATCCAATTCACATCCAATCATTTGCCAAAAGAGCCCAGATGGCAAACTATTTCTGGTGGAAGTAAGCATCTGTGCTCGATTTTTGAGGCTAATATTACCTACAAATCCATCTGCTATGGAAGATCAGATTTTTTTTTCCAGTTGTAAAATTAAAAATAAAAATAAATAAATAAATAAAAACTAGAAATGTGTAGCTGAAGCTGCAACAGCAGCTTATAAACAAACATATGAACAAAAGTAATAGTGTATTTTGATCAATTTACCAACATGCAAACAGCACATGACAAAGAGGTTGCTGAATATGCTTTACCAGTGAAGTTTATTATTAATACAGATTAATTATATATTTAGGACTGTGCATGAGGTGAATGCATGCTGAAATAATCAGATTAATTATATATTTTTCATAATAGTTTGCTTTTTTTCCCCAACAGAGCAGATGGGACTGAAAATGATGAGATAAAGATGGATCAGTGAATGACTGGAATCAAACTCGAATCCAGGTTGTCTGCATGAGTGCATGACCATATAAACCACATCTCAGACTCAAAGTACATACATTTAGCGCATAGTACGCAACTTATACTGACCTGGAGATGAGATTTGGTAACTGAAGCGGCCCACTTCATGGCCTCTTTCAAGATCTCTCCACAGCGGGCGGCAAAGTCCTTCACGATGCTCTGGACAACAAACACAAAGCATTTCAAAACACTGCACTCAGACTGAGCTCATATCCACGGCTTAGAAGCTGTGTCCGTCTCACCTCTCGCGCCTCATGCGTGTCTGGGACAGTTATTCTGTACGGAGTGTCGGGAATGTCGTAGTACGGCTGGTCTTTGTGGATGTCCTGTGTAACAGGAGGCTGGGTTAAGTGACTGACGTGTGAGAGGGTAAATACTAGTAATACTGATCATGCATGTGCTGATTTCTGGATGTTTGTTGTACTGACAGCGCTCAGGGACAGAGACAGAGTCTGCAGGATGTCCAACATGGTCTTCAAAACCCTTCCACTCCACAGAAGATGAGGAAACCTACAGGACAAACAGAGATTAGAGCTTTTAGTCTTATTGTATGTGACTATACAACAATAGTAATAATACATTTCACTGTATTTAATGTATCCTAATTTTTTATTCTTAACTGTCATTTTAATCTTAACTAATCATTTAAATTTTTTTTAAATTCTTTGCTTTTATTGTTGTGATTATTTTATGGCTATTTTAATTCCTTTTTATATAAAGCAATTTGAATTACCATATGATGTTCTATATAAATAAACTTGCCTTGCCTAATAATTACTACAACTAATAATAATAATAATAATAATAATAATAAATAATAATAATAATTATTATTATTATTATTATTATTATTAGTTGTTGTTGTTGTTGTTATTACAACAGCAACTACAATTATTGTAATTGATGTTAAATTAAATAGATTAAAAAGAAATTTTACTATAGCAATACTACTACTGTGATTAAAATACTAAAATTAGTATTCAATAATAATAATAATAATAATAGTAATAATAATAATATTGTTGTTAGATTACAAAAAAGAGCATTTAAAAACAGTTTTTTATTGTTGCTTCGTTAAATTACAAAAGAAAAAACTATAAAAAAAATATTTTACTATGCCAATAGTATTACTGTAATAAAAATACTACAGAAGAGTAATTAAAAATGATATTATTGATAGTAATACAGTATGATAGTAATATTACTACTACTTTTTTATAATTATTATTATTACTACTACTACTACTATTGTTGTTTTTGTTGTGAAATTACAAATATTCAGTCAATAAAGAAATATTTTATTATAGCAATTATACTATTGTTATAAAAAATACTGAAACGCTAAAAACTGCAGGAAGACCTTAAAGATCTTTTGTTGACAACATATGTATATAGGATTCTCATAACAAGTGGGAAGATTTTTGCTGCATTTTGTGTTTCAAATGCAAGTTACATAAATGCAAGCCTTCAGACTTCAGACATGTGGAACTCTAATAAGCATAAAATAAGCACAAAAAGTACAAGGAATATACAAATATTGGGTGAAATTGTTCAGGTTACATCATAACTGATGCTTATTAATATGCCATCTAGGTAGGGAGTAAGAGAATTAATTTTACATTTCGGCGAGTCCTGAGAGGTATTTATCTGCCACCCTGCGGATCCTCTTGTGGGTGTGGTTAAAGTTGACCAATAGGAACTGAGCGTGGCGCTCCAGCTCCTCCTCGTGCTCTTTAGTCTTGGGCTGGAACAGGAAGCAAAGCCATTATCAATAACGAGCGATCAATAATGCATTTGATTCAGCGCTGAGAGATCCTTCAAAGGCTCGACTCACTTTCTCAGCCATCATCTGCAGGAAAACCTCAAAGACTTTATCACCCACACAAATCACACACTGCATCATGCCTGCATACGGGTACAGAGAGAGACAGACATGATAAAGAAGATTTGCAGTGATATGGTTTTGACAAAATTAAGCAGCAGAAGAGTGTTTTTTTATTTGGCCATGAAGTTTCCTAAAGATCATGCGATTAGTTTGTTTCATGATCCTGTTTGAACGTTTGGAGGTTAAATCATACAAGTTAAAAATATTTTTTTAATTTGTTTTATCATCCAGCAGTTGAAAATCTAATAACTTACATTAACATTTATGCATTCATGACTTACAAAAGAGGAACAAAAGCCATTTCTCAAAGAGTCAAAAATATTTTAGTTTACTTCTTATAGTAAATATTTTGAATTTACTAAATCAAAACCTAAATCAATTTTTAAGTCATATTGTGATTAGTTTCACAATCTTTCCTTGGATGGGTGAGTTAAGACAGATGAGTCAGTGTTAGAGATTGCATTTCTTATATCATATTCATATCGGTTCAAAACTCAGATTTAAATTATTTGTTCCCTCAATCCATCAAAAATATTCATAGGAATCTCCATTCTGCATTTCTCATAGCAAAATATTGCAGTAAAAAATAATGTGGGTAAATATCACTGTTTATTGTCATATTGTTACATATAAATATAAATTAATATATGTGACCCTGGAGCACAAAAGCAGTCTTAAGTCGCTGGGGTATATTTGTAGCAATAGCCAAAAATACATTGTATGGGTCAAAATTATCCATTTCTCTTTTATGCCAAAAATCATTAGGATATTAAGTAAATATCATGTTCCATGACGATATTTTGTAAATTTCTTACCATAAATATATCAAAACTTCATTTTTGATTAGTAATATGCATTGCTAAGAACTTCATTTGGACAACTTTAAAGGTGATTTTCTCAATATTTAGATTTTTTTGCACCCTCAGATTCCAGATTTTCAAATATTGTCCTATCCTAACAAACCACACATCAATGGAAAGCTTATTTATTCAGCTTTCAGATGATGTATAAATCTCAATTTTGAAAAATTGACACTTAAGACTGGTTTTGTGGTCCAGGGTCACATATACGATTCTTCATGTACATTTAGTGAAAAACATGCTTTGTATAATTGCAACTAGATTTTTGCTTCTTGCAAACATTTTGAATCTACTAAATTAACAACATTCAGTTCTGTGTTGTTTTTTGACCTGATTTGTCTTTCTGGATGGCTTTGTCCTCAAAGTATCTGAACATCACCTGGAAGCGGTCAGCATCATTCGAGTGCAACATCCTGAGGAAAAGAATGATTACAACAGAGACAGATGATTAAATCACAGAAAATCACCACAACGAGAGGAGCTGTTCCGAGGAAAGTCAGAAAGCGAGGAAGGAAAGCGTCTGAACCTCATATACTCCAGCCGGTACACAGACAGCAGGTAAGTGCACATGGCGAAGTCGAGTTTATTGATGAGGGCGGCGGCTTCAGGTGATGGATCCAACAAATTAATGATGGTGCTGCGCAGTTCACTTAACTCCGCCTTCAAAAACAAGATCAGTAAGAATTTAATTTGACATTCCACTAACTATCGGTAACTCCATGTCAACTAGCAGCAGATGTTCTGCTTAATATCTGCTCACACTTTAATTTGATGGACATTCTATTAACTATAAGTAACTTCGCAAGTACATGTCAACTTATTCTACTAACCTTAACCCTATCCTTACAGTCTACTAATACTCTAATAAGAGTTATTTGACATGTTTTTGCAAAGCTACTTATAGTTAGTAGAATGTCTAAAGTGGACCCAGAGGATTTTTAAGAAACAAAACAAGGGCTGGGTTCAGAATGGCAAACTAGTATAAACTGTAAACTGCTTGTCATTTTAATAAAATTGCATGTAAAACAGTATGCAGTATGCAAGTAGTTTGCAGCATTGATCGAAGTAATATGATTGAAACACGTTGCATGTTCAGTCAATGGCATCCAGTTAATTTCTAAGAAATAAATTTGGTTGCTTTGCTTTTTTTTTTTATCAGTTTTTCTTATAAAACTGTTGGGAGTTAAATCAAATAAGTCAATAAGCTTTATAAAAAAAAAAATAAAATTAAAAAAAATTAAAAAAAAAAAAAAACACTTTAACCCCCGGTTTCACAGACAAGGCAGACAAGGCTTAAGCCTAGTCCCAGACTAAAATGTAAGTCTGAGCTGTTTCAACTGAAAGAAACTTGCATTGATTGATCTTTAAATATATCAATGCCTTTGTTTTGTCTCAAGATGCACACCAGTAATGTTTTTAATAAGGCATGTTTATAAAAATTACTAATTGAACTATGGCCTAATCCTGGTTTAGTCTAAGCCCTGTCTGTGGAACCGGGCCTAAGTAAACTAAAATTTTTCATTTGTTTTATCATCTAGCAAGTGAAAATTATGCATCTATTAATGTACATTAACATGTATGCATTTATCCAAAGTGACTTACAAAAGAAAAACAAAAGCAATTTGTCAATGAGCCAAAAGTATTCATTATATATATATATATATATATATATATATATATATATATATATATCAGCAGGTTTGTTAGAAAACCTAAAACAGCAGCACATCTGATTTGAGGAGCACAAACACTGCACTTTCACATGCAACTTTAACACTTAGTATTAGAGATAACAGTATTATAGATTTTTGACTTAAAGAGACAGTTCACCCAAAAAATGAAAATTCTTGCATCATTCACTCAATCTCAAGTTGTTTCTGAGTTTCTTTTTTTCTGCACGTAAGAAGATATTCTGAAGAATATTGGTAACCAAACTGACCCGGTAGCCACTGACTTCCATAGTATGGAGAAAAAAAAAAAAAATACTATGGAAGTCAATGGCTACCATCAACTGTTTGTTTGCCAACGTTCTACAAAATATCTTCTTTTGTGTTCAGCAGAAGAAACTAATTCATACAGGTCTGAAATAAATTGAGGTTGAGCAAATGATGACAGAATTTCCATTTTTGGGTGAACTGTCCTGGCAGCTGGCAGCTGTAACACCTGGCAGCTGTAAATCAACACTGAGACAGTGAGAGATGGTTGTGATACCGGAGTAACCGTGTCGTTCTTCAGAGCCGAGTTGTACTGGAGTTCTGAGCGCAGTGGTTCTCCACTGGGGAACGTGAGCAGCGGAGATTTAGTGGCGATTTCACACACTCCCTCATACCATTCCTCAGGCCACAGACCTAAAACACACACAATCCTGTAGAAATAATCTCAAAAAGAACTCAGGTTATGAGATCACAAGAGTACACAGGTCTGTGCATGAGGTGAATGCATGCTGAAATGCTGTCAGTGATGCTAACGATGTTAATTTCTTACCAGAACCTTCCACAGCAAACCCCATGACCACAGAATAGAGCCAGAAATCTCTAAACAGCTTCTGAAGGCGAGGTTTGGCCTCTTTAATGGGGGGCAATCGGCGGGTCAACTGCATACAATCAAACACAAAACACATTAATTTAACTTTAAACATAGAAACACAATCAAAATTTTGGCAGTTCTTTTAAAGGATTATACCCAACAAAAAAGCTGCAACTGTTTGTACATTTAATTTTTTTTTATTCCATTTATTACACATTTGTTATTATAGCCAAACATAAAAAATAAAATAATGAAAAATATTATTTGTATTAAAATAATATTTTTTTTCATAAATGTATAACTTTAATAAATGGTTACTCTATTAATCACTGTAACAATATTCTTATCACATCAGGGATTTGTTTATAATCAACATTAATATTCCACATTATCTGCTTGCAATTCATTGCATTGCACAAAAAATTATAAATGGAGTCCAAATCATTAAATACATATACTTTACCTCAAAGAATGCATATATGAGTCAGTTTTTCCAAAGCAAGATTACATGACATTTCTTCAAATGATTGATTGCATTTCCATGCACTTTTAGCCAGGACTAAAACTAAAATCTGTAAGCTTGCATTTACAAAATTAGCAGGGTATATATGCAATAAGCAGAATTTAGCCTCCAAGGAAACACTCTTTTCAGTCACAAATCACATTAAGGACCTTTTCCAGAACAATTGCAACTCTCTGCATACATTGAAACGGTATGCCAATTTCCTCATTACATTTTATACAGTTGTCAGGGACATTAGAATAAAAGCTATGCAGTTTAACTATGGTAATACAAGTCCTAAGAGTCCATTTACAGTATATTTGTATTAATTTGCACCCAGTATTAACACATTGAGTGCATTTCAAGGGTTAAATGAGTCAGATGAAGGTCTGTGAGCACCGTTTGAACTCGCTGCTGTTTGATCAGTGAAGAGCCACTTCAAAGTCCAGCTGGAGAACGAATCCACAAACGGACCGTCCACAAGCACACAAACACAGATTCCAGAAGGAGAGAGCAGGTAAGCAGCTCAAACTAGCATAAAAGATTTCATAAGACTGTTGACACTGGTGTGATATTTCTGAGATTAAGCTAAGCAAGTAACCAAAAGCAAAACTTTAACCATCATTGAAAAAAATATATTGATCAACCACTATTCTGGATATTGGGTGCCCTCATAACGGCCTATAGTGGTCACAGCTTTGGATTTACTTCACTTGTAAGTCATTTTGTATCAGTGTTGTTATTGTTAACAAAAACTAGTAATACTGAAAAAAATAAATCTGAAATAAATAAATTAAAACTCAAATGAAATGAATATCAAAAATGTTGTCTTGCCAGCTTACTAAAAATAGTTAGTAGTTAAAGTACCAAATGTACTAAAACTGAAATAAACAAAACTAAATACAAAAAAATATATATATACCATATAAAATAAAAAAAAACTACAATTTAAAAAAATACTAAAATTAAAATGAATACTAACAATATTAAAATAATAAATATTAAAATAAAAAAATAAATAAAAATATAAATAAATACCATAACAGTAATGTAGCATTATTAAATTAACACTACTTTCCCTTACAGAAAAACCATATGAACTTCACCATGTGCAATTACATGTTAAAATCACATGTGAAATACGTGAAACACATATAGAACATGTGAACATTTTCATGGTGTAAATGTGTGAAACCCATGTGGTCATGTTTCCATGTGTCTATGTTCATATGTGAGCACACGGGTTTTACACATTTACACCATGAAAATGTTACAAAACCACATTTTGCATGTGTTTCACATATTTCACGTGATATTAGCATGTGATTGCACATGTGATTTTTCTGTAAGGGTTGGACAAAACCATAAGATAAATTAATAAAATGTAAATGTGCACATGGCGTATGAGCATTGCGTGCTATATTTCAGAGAAATGTCTATGTAATACAAGTAAATTTGTCAATCGTTCAGTATTCCCAATTGTGCTTGATTCCATAGAATGTGGTTCGTTACAGTTATAGTTGTAGCCTCTCTCCTGAGCAGCCCCGCTCTGGCTGGGGTCAAAGACCTCAGTTCACACTTTGAAGCAAATGAGAAGGAAAAGTTGGTGGATGCCCGTGGACTTTCTCCAAATGGAGAGAACACAAACATAGACTCCATTCCTCTGGACTTCCATCGGGAGAACACGGTCACAAATGACCTCCCTCTGGAGGGGTTAGAAGATGAAGACTATATCGACTTTGATAAGATCTTCGCAGAGGGCGAGGATGACTACAGTGAAGGCGACCATATAGACGAGATCTCCACCCCTGCTCCTGACCTGGACCTCTTTGGGGAGCCCAATGACCCCAAAATACGGCGAGCACGCCTGTTGCGGCTTTTCCACGGGAGAACTCGCATACAGCGCATCAACGTGGTCAACACCCGCTTCGGGTGTCGGCTTTATCGGAAACTGCGCAACCGACTTAACCAGACGGACAACATTCTGCTCGCTCCTGTCGGGATCTCCATTGCGATGGGCATGATGGCTCTGGGCGTCGACCCAGCCGCTCAGGAACAACTCTACCAAACTCTCGGATTTGGCGAATTCATCAACGCCAGTTCTCATTACGACAACTCGACCGTGCACAAGCTGTTCCGTAAACTCACGCACAGGCTCTTCCGACGGAACTTCGGCTACAACTTACGCTCCGTTAATGACCTGTACGTGAAACGTAACATACGCATACAGGAGGCTTTCCGCAGTGATGCAAAGACATACTACTTTGCAGAGCCGCAGTCTGTGGACTTTGCCGACCCGGCCTTCCTTGTGAAGGCCAACCAGCGCATTCAGAAGATCACCAAAGGTCTGATAAAGGAACCGCTGAAGAGTGTAGACCCAAACATGGCAGTGATGCTCCTGAACTATCTCTACTTCAAAGGTGAATCAATTCTAGTCCATTCAAATTCTGAAACTCTTTAGGACTAATGGTTTAATCCTTCATTTGAACAGTCTGTACTCAATCCTAAAGCAAATAATCATGTACTATGTGAAATGTTTTGTGTACTACCACTGAGTTCAATATTGAACATTTAGCTTGATGCAAGCCTGACTCAGGGGTGTCAAACCCGGTCCTGGAGGTCCTCTGTCCTGCAGAGTTTAGCTCCAACTTGCCTCAACACACCTGCTTGAAAGTTTCTAGTATGCCTAGTACCTTACTTCAGACTTCGTTTCCAGCCCTGGTCCAAAACACCTGGCTGTAATTTTCAAGTAATCCTGAACACTTTCATTAGCTGGTTCAGGTGTGTTTGCTTATGGTTGAAGTAGAACTCTGCACGACCGTAGCCCTGCGGGAGCAGATTTGGCTACCTCTGCCGTCTTTACCAGGGTTGTTCACTTCCACTCCTGGAGGACCAATGTCCTGCAGAGTTTAGCACTTACACACCTGCCTGGAAGTTTCTAGTGATCCTGAGGACCTTGATTAGTTGGTTCAGGTGTGTTTAATTGTGGTTGGAGCTAAACTCTACTGGACAGTGGCCCTCCAGGAGCAGGATTGGACATCCCTGGCTTGACTAAACAGATCAGCATCTTGACTAGGTCAACCAGCAAGACTTCATTGTCACATTGAGGCTGGTCAAACAAGCATAATGGAGCATCGTTTCTTGTGAACCTGGTTCCCCAGCCCCGATGGTTACAACAAGTTTTGCTGGCAAAACTCGTAGCTATGCTGGTCCACCAACATGACTTGTACCAAATTAACATAAACCAGCACAATTCCAGCCTAAGCTGATCTTTTCAACAAAGAAATCTGTAGATCAGCGTAAATAACCCTGCTCGTAGGGCGCTACCTTACTTCAGACTTCGTTTCCAGCCCTGGTCCAAAACACCTGGCTGTAGTTTTCAAATAATCCTGAACACTTTCATTAGCTGGTTCAGGTGTGTTTGCTTATGGTTGAAGTAGAACTCTGCATGACTGTGCCCTGCGGGAGCAGATTTGGCTACCCCTGCCGTCTTTACCAGGGTTGTTCACTTCCACTCCTGGAGGACCAATGTCCTGCAGAGTTTAGCACTAACACATCTGCTTGGAAGTTTCTAGTGATCCTGAGGACCTTGATTAGCTGTTTCAGGTGTGTTTAATTAGGGCTGGATCTAAACAGTGCTAGAAGATGGCCCTCCGGGTGCAAGGTTGGCTTCCCCCAACTGTATATATTTGGCAAATAGGAGCATCTGACTCAACAAGTGGTGTTCAATCATGTTTCTGGAGGATCAACTTCCTAAAGACTGTAGCTCCAACACATGTGCCTGAAGGATTTTGCAACCCTGAAGACCTTGATTAGCTGGTTCAGGTGTGTTTAGTAGGACTGGAGCTAAACTCTGCTGGATGATGGCCCTCCAAGAGAAGGGTTGCTACCCCTGCTGTAGCTCTTCTGTCTCAACCAGGGGTGTCCACTTCCACTCCTGGAGGGCCAATGTCCTGCAGACTTTAGCACTATCACACCTGTCTGGAAGTTTTTTTTTTATGATCCTGAAGACCTTGACTAGCTGATTCAGGTGTGTTTAATGAGGGCAAGAACTAAACTCTGCAGGAAGATGGCCCTCCAAGAGAAGGGTAGCCCACCCCAGCGGTAGATCTTAGACTTGTTCGAGATGCATCGGCGCTGTTCAGACCGATCAGCATATGACAAAGTACCAGGAGAGTGACTGGAGAGTAGATGACTCTTTATGCTTTTGAATTGCTCTCACGGTAATTTGAGGTCATATGCCGATCAGTCTGTGTAGCGTCAATACATCTTGAACAAGCCTCTTCTGTCTCAACCAGGGGTGTCCAGGTGGTTGAGGTGTGTTTAATTAGGACTGGAGCTAAACTCTGCTGGATGATGGCCCTCCAAGAGAAGAGCTGGCAACCCCAGCTGTAGATCTTCTGTATCAACCAGGGTTTTCCACTCCCACTCCTGGAGGGCTAATGTCCTGCAGACTTTAGCACTAGCACACCTACCTGGAAGTTTTTTTTATGATCCTGAAGACCTTGATTAGCTAGTCCAGGTGTGTTTAATGAGGGTGAGAATTAAACTCTGCAGGAAGATGGCCCTCCGGGAGCAGGAGATATTTAGGGAATAGGAACTTCTGTCTCAACCACGGATGTCTAATCCTGCTCCTGAAGGGTCCATTTCTAGCAGAATCTAATACATGTGACTGGAAGTTTCTTGTGATCCTGAAGACAATAGGCTTGTTCTGTCTCAACCAGGGGTGTCCAATCCTGCTCCTGAAGAATCACTTTCTAGCAGAATATAGCTCTAACACACATGCCTGAAAGTTTCTAGTGATTCTGAAGACCCTGATTAGCTGGTTCAGGTGTGTTTAATTATGGCTGGAGCTAAACTCTGCAGGAAGGTGGTCCTCCAGAAGCAGAACTGTAAACCCCCTGCTTTAAAAAGATTAGTAATCTGAAGCATGCAGCTCTTAAATAACACCACAATGTGATGTTTTCACTGGCACAACAAATGCAGGTACATGGGAGCAGAAGTTCCCGAAGGAACAGACACACTACCGGCAATTCCGTGTCAATGAGAAAAAGCAGGTGCGCATTCCCATGATGCAGAACAAAGGAAGTTACCTGGCAGCGGCCGACCACGAGCTCAACTGCGACATACTGCAGCTGCCCTACGCCGGAAACATCAGCATGATCATAGCTGTTCCACAGAAACTCTCTGGAATGAGATCCCTGGAGCAGGAGATCTCCCCAACTCTGATCAGCAAGTGGCTTAACAACATGACCAACAGGTAAAGCACTAGCCGCAGGCTTGAGACCAAGTTGCAAAGAGGTCAGCAAGGTACTTTAATGTCCTTACTCAGTGGCTTGAAGTGCTTAACATGATTTCCCCAGGTTGGACAAGTTCCTAGATCAATATCCTTGTTGGTTTTGGAGTTTAGTTTAGGGTTAATGAATATTCTTATTACACTGTCATTTCCCTGAATTTCCACATTTAGTGGCATATTATGGTTTGGAATATACACTCCCCTCCAGAAGTATTGGAACAGTGAGGTCAATTCCTTTATTTCTGCTGTAGACTGAACACATTTGGGTTTGACATCAAAAGATGAACATAAAACAAGAGATCAACATTTCAGCTTTTATTTCCAGGTAT
Source organism: Tor tambroides (assembly GCA_021397915.2). Classification (NCBI taxonomy): domain Eukaryota; kingdom Metazoa; phylum Chordata; class Actinopteri; order Cypriniformes; family Cyprinidae; genus Tor; species Tor tambroides. Next base: position 3,537 of record JAFVLL020009834.1, on the reverse strand, counting down.
TTTCATCTGGATCTGATATACAACTTGGAGCATGGCACCTTTTGTTTGAACCCACCCATTGCTCTTGTGACAAAGTATTGGAACATGTGACTGACAGGTGTGTTTTGTTGCCCTGGTGTGTCCTATTACATTGATTATTCAAACAATAAATAGCACTGAATGTCTGCGTTCAATTTCAGATTTGGGTTTTGCCTGTGCAGACTACATTTATAGTTAGACGTGTAAACAACATGAAAACCAGAGAGCTGTCTATGGGTGAAAAACAAGTAATTGTGAAGCTGAGAGAAGATGGAAAGAGCCATTGCACAAACATTGGCCATAGCCAGTACAACCATTTGGAATGTCCTGAAGAAGAAAGAAACCACATGGTGTACTAAGTAACAGACGTTAAACTGGTAGACCAAGGAAAACATCAGCAGTTGATGACAGAAACACTGTTACAGCTATAAAGGAAGGGCTCAATCTTAATTGATGATGTAACATGACGGCGGCAGCAAAATGAACTCAGAAGTCAACAGAAACATTTTGTCTGTCCATTTACAGTAAGATGCAACCAAACCGATTGGGAGATCCTTCATCAAGCAGCAAAATAATGACCCAAAGCATAGTTCCAAAGCAACAAAGGAGTTCATCAGTGGCAAGAAGTGGAAGGTTTTAGACTGGCCAAGTCAATCTCCAGACTTAAACCCTATAGAGTATGCATTTTACCTGCTAAAGAAGAGACTGAAGGGAGTAACCCCCCCAAAACTGAAAGAGGCTGTGGTAAAAGACTGGAAAAGCATCACAAAAGAAGAATGCAAAAGTTTGGTGATGTCAATGGGTCACAGGCTTCATGCAGTTATTGCAAGAAAAGAATTTGCAACTAAATATTAAGTCTTATTCACTTTAATCTAGTTTAAGTCAATCTGTTCCAATACTTTTGGTCACATGAGCAATGGGTGGGTTCAAACAAAAAGTTGTGTTTATCAGACCCAGATGTGAATACCTGGAAATAAAATCTGAAATGTTGATCTCTTGTCTTATGTTCATCTTTTGATGTCAAACCCAAATGTTTTCAGTCTACAGCAAAAATAAAGGAATTGGCCTCACTGTTCCAATACTTTTGGAGGGGAGTGTAGTTCAGTCTATGGTTTAAGGTTAGGGTCAGAGTTTAGTGATAGGGTTTAATAAGAATGCTGATCCAGAACTGCATCCTACTTGGCTAAATCATTCTTCCGTTGTCTTTTCGGCTTTGCATGGTCTTAAAATCTTTCTCTGTTAGGACTCGTGAGGTGGTTTTCCCTCGGTTTAAGCTGGAGCAGAACTATGACTTAATTGAGCATCTGAAGGAAATGGGGCTGACGGACCCATTCACTGAAAAGGGCGACTTCTCCCCAATGACTTCTGAGAAGGTCATCATCAATTGGGTAAGAGAACAACGGATATGTGCTAAACCATTTTTTTCGACAGGCCTTTTTACTGCTGTGTTGAGAGCAATTTAGGTCTCCTACGGCTAATCTCTTACAAAAACATACTCTTTGACATTTCATTGCACCATCATAACCTTCTATTCCTGTAACCCTCCTACTCTTCTCTCTCAGTTTAAGCATCAGGGCACCATTACAGTGAATGAAGAAGGTACGGAGGCCGCAGCAATGACACACATTGGATTCATGCCTTTATCAACACAGACGCGTTTCATCGTGGACCGCCCCTTCCTCTTCCTCATCTACGAGCATCGTACAGGCTGCGTTGTGTTCATGGGACGTGTGGTAGACCCTTCACAGAGCTAATCAAATACACATACACAATACAGCAGCGCAATGGCCGATGCATCTCTGTATAACAATGAAACTAAAGCCAAATAAGTGGGTGAGAATGATGGTTGTTTTGTTTTATTAAGTGAAGTGAGTTTTGTAAAGAAATGCTAGTGAAATTTATAAACACTGAGTTTATCAACTGACAAACATCTGTGTATTTTTGAAGCAGAACATGTTGTTAAATAAAATGAATCAGAGGAGTGGTTTATTGAATTAATCTGTTCAAAGGGTGAAAAAAAACAACGCTCGAGTACACCAACAACATGGCAGAACATTTTGCAAGACAAGTAAATATTTGTCAGAAGTTAAAGTCTAACCACAGGCGCTCAAGATCTAATTACAATTTCTATACAGATACATGAATAATGAAGCATCAAACAAGAGCAGAAAGAGCTCTTGCATTTGCATTTTTCAACACAAAACAGTATCTGATTACAAAAAAGGAGCAAGATTTATCTAACTTTATGTACACAAAATCTTTGATTAGCTACTTTCATGCTTTTGCCAAATTTACTCTTTGATCTTCAAAAGCATGTTAGCCCTGAGAGAACTCATAAATCATTTAAAGGGAGTGAACAGGAAAACATTTTTCCTTTCCATTAACATTTGCATATTATATCAGATGTAAAACAGGCCTAGAAGAAAATATTGCTATTTTTATTTTTGTTTCAATGTGATCAACAACTCAGTGATCACCTTTGTCAAAGTTACTTAACAAAATATTTATACAATTTAATAGAAAACTATGAAAATTATATTTAATATTTTTAATATTAAAAAATTCTATGGAATTTTATTACCTTTGAATATTATAATAAATATAATTTTATATTAATTATAAAATTATAACTGTAATATTATTCTATTAAACGATACAAAATAAAGTGTATTAAATATTTTGTTAATACAAAGTCATTAAATTTTAATACTGAAATCATAACTTATGCTTGCAGCACCTCCCCTTAAATAAAATGCATATAAAAAGAATGAAATGGGACTCGGATGTCTAAATATGGTGTCTGTGTGTCTTACCACAGCGATTACAGGAATGAGGACGCCTAGATTACCAGCACTGCTGGATGCCTAGAAAATAAAATAACTAAATTAAAACAACAAGACACACTGAAACCTTCTAGAACCCTCCATTTAATAACTGTATGTGTAGAGCCAGACTGACTCAAAAACAGACTGACTTTGAGGGCCGGTCCTTTATCACTGGCGCGTTCGCTGGCTCTCTTGCCCTCCAGGCCGAGCTGAACGAACAGCTCCAGCAGATTGACCAGCAGCTCGTCCACCAGCTGCTCCCCCTGCAGGTTAGCCGCGATATTAGCCAGGGCGTTTATCACAGCTAGAGAGCAGTGCCTGCACAAACACACACACCAGAGACACACTGGAAGTGGATTTTAAGGAATTAACAGCAAAGATGTATGCATTAAGTAAAATATCATGAAGAAAACTTTCAGAATTCACAGAAATTTACTTAACACCTATTAAATATTCAGTAATTTGACCTGTCCTGATGATTAATGGTGTAAATTATGCAAATACACAAATTCAAAAATTTCACTATTATTAATTTATAATATATGACCCTGGACCACAAAACCAGTCTTAAGTGTAAATTTTTCAAAACTGAGATTTATACATAATCTGAAATCTGAATAAATAAGCTTTCCATTGATGTATGGTTTGTTAGGATAGGACAATATTTGGCTGAGATACAACTATTTGAAAATCT
>JAFVLL020009832.1:0-28880 GCA_021397915.2 Tor tambroides | reverse complement strand
ACAACTCTTACTTCAACAACAGTGCCTACAACCTCAGAGAGTACAACAGCGGAAACCACGACTACAGCCTCATCAACCACATCTACAACAACGAGCGATCCAACAACATCAACAGCTGTAACTTCTGAATCCACAACTCTTACTTCAACAACAGTGCCTACAACTTCAGAGAGTACAACAGCGGAAACCACGACTACAGCCTCATCAACCACATCTACAACAACGAGCGATCCAACAACATCAACAGCTGTAACTTCTGAATCCACAACTCTTACTTCAACAACAGTGCCTACAACTTCAGAGAGTACAACAGCGGAAACCACGACTACAGCCTCATCAACCACATCTACAACAACGAGCGATCCAACAACATCAACAGCTGTAACTTCTGAATCCACAACTCTTACTTCAACAACAGTATCTACAACCTCAGAGAGTGCAATAATGGAAACCATGACTACAGCCTCATCGACCACATCTACAACAATGAGCGACCCAACAACATCAGCAGCTGTAACTTCTGAATCCACAACTTTTACTTCAACAACTATACCTACATCTTCTGAAAAATCTTCACCTGTAACAACATCAGTAATTACAGCATCCTCAACTACTGAAATTCCCACCATTACAGTTTTGAGTACAGAATCCACAGCTCTTACTTCAACAACAATTCCTACAACTTCAGAAAGTACAATAGCAGAAACCACAACTACAGCTTCATTACCAACATCTACAACAAATGATCCAACAACATCAACAGCTGTAACTTCAGAATTCACAGCTGTAACTTCAGAATTCACAACTCTTACTTCAACAACTTTGCTTACATCTTCAGAAACAACTGCACCTGTTACAACATCAGCAACTATAGCATTGTCAAGTACTGAAATTCGGAGTACAACAGCAGAAACCATGACTACAGCCTCATCAATCACATCTATAACAACAAGTGATCCAGCAACATCAACAGCTGTAACTTCTGAATCCACAACTCTTACTTCAACAACAATGCCTACAACTTCAGAGAGTACAACAGCAGAAACCGCAGCTACAGCTTCATCAACCACATCTTCAACAACAAACGATCCAACTACATCAACAACTGTAACTTCAGAATCTACAACTCTTACTTCAACAACGATGTCTACATCTTCAGAAACAACTGCACCTGTAACATCAGTAACTACAGCATCCTCAACTACTGAAATTCCCACAACCACAGTTGTGAGTACAGAAACCACACCTATTACTTCAACAGTGGTGCCTACAACTACAGAGAGTACAACAGCAGAAACCATGGCTTCAGCTTCATCAACCACATCTACAACCACAAACGATCCAACAACATCAAAAGCTGTAACTTCTGAATCCACAACTCTTACTTCAACAGCAATGATTTCATCTTCAGAAACAACTGCACCTGTAACAACATCAATAATTACAGCTTCCTCAGCTGCAGCTGTACCTTCCACTGTGACATCAGCTCCTATGTCATCTGAAGCTCCAAGTACAACAGCATCTCAAACCACATTAGTTCTTGCAACCACATCTACTGGAACTCTCACATCTGCTGTTGTGACTTCAGAAGCAACAACTCTTACATCTTCAACAATGTCTACAACATCAGGAAGTACAACTACAACTGCAGCAAGCATAACTGCAGCTTCCACAACCACAGGGGGGCCTTTCACTACTGTGACTACAACTTCTGAAACTACAACTGAATCCTCAAAATCTATGGCTTCCTCAGCTGCGATAGTGCCTTCTGCTACTACATCATCTCCAACCCTATCTGAATCTCCAGTTCAAACCACATCAACAGTTGTCAATCCTGCTCCAGTAAGGTCTACAACTTCTGAAAGTACAACTGCACATACAACATCAACCTCAGCTGCCACCATGGTACCATCAACTGTTACATTAGCTGCAACCTCATCTGAAGCTCCAAGTTCAAAAACGGTTGAAACCACAATGAAATTTGCAACCACAACTACTGAAACCTCAACTCGTACTTCACCAACAATTTCTACAACTTCAGAAAGTACTCCTGCACCTCCAACATCCACCATTACAGCTTCCTCTTCTATGACCGTACCTCCCACTGCTTTGTCATCTTCAGTCTCATCTGAAACTGCAAGTACAACAACACAAGGTCCAACCACATCCTCAATTACAGCCACAACAACATCTGCAATTTCATCAACAACAGTCAAAACCACAGCTTCAACTGTAACACTGTCTCCAGCTACATCAAGTTTAGCAACAACAACAAATAACTATCCCACAACTGAAAGTCCAGCTCAAACCCCAGCTTCAATTCCAGACACAAACACTCCTACAGCGGTAAAAACAACTGCATTCCAAATAACATCTGCAGCTCTATCAAGCACAACTATTGCTTTCACTAATACAGCTCCAGCTCTAAGCCAAGCAACACTCCTTACCACAACAAATGCACCTCCAATAATCACAACTGTATCTCCGGAGACCATAACTATTGCTGTAACCGTTATGCCTATCTCCTCATCACATGTAACTATACTCCCAACTTTAACTCCAACAAAAACACCTGAACCTCCAAGAACCCCAAGTGCACCCATTACAACCATGACTGTTCTTCCCACCACTACAATTCCAACTGATATCTCAGCTACAGCTCCAAGCACAATAACAGCCACCATTCCAAGCTCAACTGCAGCTCAAACAACAGCTGCATTTCAAGTGATAACAGGAGATCTTTTAAAAACAACTGTTGCTTTTACCAGTCCATATTCTGCTCCAGCCACACTTGCACTTTCAACCAAAACAACTTCAAGCCCAAACATGGATTCAGAAACTACAACTACATCGACAACTACCACTGGAATTATTACAGGTCTCACTAATACAGAAGAATTTCCAGTAGTCCCAATAACATCAGGTACAAACACAAATGCGTCAACATCACCAGCATCTACAATTCCAGGTCACACATCCATAAAAACAACACCAGCTGAAACTCTTACTAGCAATACTACACCTCTCAACAATACAACAAAAGAAGATTCATTTGTAACACTTCAAAGTACTTCAAGTTTGCAACCAGAAACTTCAAACATACCCAAAACACTGCCAACAAATGTGTCTGGTACAGCAACAGTCACAACCAAATTGATATTCTCATCCTTGTCATCCCTGCCCACTGAAACTTTGGTCCTAGGTGCTATTAGTACTCTTATTAAATCTAGAGAGTCCCAACTCAATGAATCACTGAAGATTGTCAGTTTTACCTATCAGAGTAAGTTTCTTCAGTATGAATGAACTCATTTAAATTATGAAAGTTTCTACCAGTGAAAACTGTCAAACTTTAACTGATCGAAACTGGATATTTCTTTCCAAACAGAAATCTCTGAAACTTCCTATGCTGTAATCTTTAATATTATTTTGAGTAATATCAGCATGCCTGAGGATCCTGAGCTAAGAAACAGCAGTTATGTGCAAGTGAAAGATGTCGTCAATAATGCGGTAAGAAACCAGCATTAACCCATTAGTGAAGTTTGGTACCAGTGTAAATCTTCACTAGAGGTTGATGAATGCTTTGATTTTATTTTTCCCTGCAGCTGAACACTCTTCTGAATCAACCTGGCAAGGAAGTTTTCAAACCCAAGTCCTCCAACTTCACGTAAGATGCAAACTCACTTCACAATCTTTATTTCATGTGTCCTCACATTTTAGCTTGGAAGCCATGGAAAATAAGAATTACTGAAGAAAAATTAAACATCAAAAATTTTTGAAGATGTGGATTAAAGTCCCTTACAGATATCTCTTATTTGTCCTGTAGGAGCACTTCAAACCAGATTGATGGCAAGATGGAATACATCTTCCAGGATGGAGATGCCATACAACCAGTCAGCTTCCTATATGAGTTACGTCTGCCAACCACTACAACAGTGTTTCCAGAAACAACAACCGGTTTCTCTGTGACTCCCTCAAACCTCATGTAAGTTTTTTTTTTTTTTTCTGTTTTGAGAACAAATTGAAATGGAGATGTAATTTTATTGCAAACACTTGATGCACATTAAACAAACTGGGTTTTATTTACAGATCTGCTTCAGCAGTGGTCATAAGCAAGCTGGTGTTCAACTCCTCAACTCCAGTCCCCAGTGAAGCTCTGGTCCTCAGAGCTATCAACACTCTCCGTAATTCCAGAGAGTCAAAGCTGAATGAATCAGTGAAGGTGGTGAATGTCACCTATGAGAGTAAGTGTCATCCTATAAAATTGTAAAGCTTTTGATTGGGAATCAAACAAATAATTATGAATGGAAAGCTTTGACCAAAAAATTAATTATGATTTCCTTTCCACGCAGAAATCTCAGAAACCTCCTATGCTGTAGTCTTTACATTCAACCTGGTTAACATCAGCATGCCAGAGGACCCTGAGCACAGAGACAATGCCTACCCGCAAGTGCAGGGTACCATCAATAATGCGGTAAAATTTTTAAAATAAACAGAATAAAAAAGGTTTTAGTCCAATGCCAGTCTTCACAAGAAGTTGATGAATGGTTTGATATTTTTTTCTACAGCTGAACACTCTTCTGAATCAACCTGGCAAGGAAGTTTTCAAACCCAAGTCCTCCAACTTCACGTAAGATGCAAACTCACTTCACAATCTTTATTTGTGACCCTGGACCACAAAACCAGTCTTAAGTCGCTGGGGTATATTTATAGCAATAGCCAAAAATACATTGTATGGGTCAAAATTATTGATTTTTCTTTTATGCCAAAAATCATTAGGATATTAAGTAAAGATCATGTTCCATGGAGATATTTTGTAAATTTCTTACCGTAAATATATTAAAACTTCATTTTTGATTAGTATTAGGCATTGCTAAGAACTTCATTTGGACAACTTTAAAGGCGATTTTCTCAATATTTTGATTTTTTTGCACCCTCAGATTCCAGATTTTCAAATAGTTGTATCTTGGCCAAATATTGTCCGATCCTAACAAATCATACATCAATGGAAAGCTTATTTATTCAGCTTTCAGATGATGTATAAATCTCAGTTTCGAAAAACTGACACTTAAGACTATTCAATGGAAAGCTTATTTATTCAGCTTTCAGATGATGTATAAATCTCAGTTTCGAAAAACTGACACTTAAGACTGGTTTTGTGGTCCAGGGTCACATTTCATGTGTCCTCACATTTTAGCTTGGAACCCATGGAAAATAAGAATTACAGAAAAAAAATCGAAACTTTTTGAAGATGTGGATTAAAGTCCCTTAAAGATATCTTCTGTTTGTTCTGTAGGAGCTCTTCAACCCAGATTGATGGCAGGATGGAATACATCTTCCAGGATGGAGATGCCATACAACCAGTCAGCTTCCTAAATGAGTTACGTCTGCCAATCACTACAACAGTGCTTCCAGAAACAACAATCGGTTTCTCTGTGACCCCTTCAAATCTCATGTAAGTGTTGGTTTTCAATTTTTTGGTTTTCAGAACAATCAAAAATGGAGAAGTAATTTTACTACAAAAAATTTGATGCACATTAAACAAACTGGGTTTTATTTACAGATCTGGTTCAGCAGTGGTCATAAGCAAGCTAGTGTTCAACTCCTCAACTCCAGTCCCCAGTGAAGCTCTGGTTCTCAGAGCTATCAACACTCTCCGTAATTCCAGAGAGTCACAGTTGAATGAATCGGTGAAGGTGGTGAATGTCACCTATGAGAGTAAGTATCATCATCTTCACCTGAAAAGCTTTTGAAATGTTAAATTGTAAAATTTTTACCAGATTTAAAAAAAAAAAAAAACTTTTATATCCAAACAGAAATCACGACAACCTCCTATGCTGTCATCTTTAAGTTTAATCTGAGTAATATCAGCATGTCAAAAGTTCCTGAGCTAAGAAATGGCACATATCTACAAGCTCATGGTGTCGTCAATAATGCGGTAAGCATAAAGCATTAACTGAGTACAAGCTTTTAGGTCCAATATAATTGTTCTCCAGAGTTTCATGAATGTTTGATTTTTCTTCTGCAGCTGAATACTCTTCTGAATGAACCTGACAGACCAACTTTAAATCCCAAGTCGACCAACTTCATGTAAGATGCAAACAGACTTAATGTATATGATATGTCCTCACATTTTAAGTTATTAAGTGCATTTACTCAAAAATATATAAAAAAAACATATTTGCACATATAGATCCTTAACAGATATATTCTGTTTTTCCTGCAGAAGCACATCAAACCAAATTGACGGCAGGATGAATTACACCTTCAAGGATAAAGATGCCATTCAACCAGTCAGCTTCCTTAATGAGCTTCGTTCACAGACAGGTTTGTCAAAACTGACAATGTATTGCAAATGTTGTAACTGCAAGCTTCCTCCATTAATCATTACTTTCTTTTACAGTCTTAACAACAGCCAGTACTCTGACAACTACTCCACTGATAGTGTAAGAGCAGTGGATTTCACTCTATTTACTTTTTTCTTTCAATTTTTATTTTCATTTCCTACCTTAATGTATATTATTTATCATCTTTGTAGGCGTGGCAGAGCACTTATATTCATTCGCCTCGTGTTTGTCACACTGGGCCCCCTGCCAAATCCAGATAAGATTCTTGAGGTGGCCAACACTCTGCTGAAAACACGTCTCTCAACTAAACAAGACACCACAACACAAGACCTGAGTGATTCTGTGAGCTTTTCCAGTGTCAATTATACGAGTGAGTTTTTCTCTCCTGGTTTTGCTTCTTTTTGTTCTGAATATGTTATTAAAATTCTAACGTTGTAGATATGTAGCTTTTATAGCTTATTTTGAAGAAAATTAACAAAGAAATAATATTAAGGATAAGGAATGCATTAGTGAAATTTCACCACCCACATATAACCACACAACTAATTCATTTTATTGTTTGTTTTTAAGAAATAAATGAGACAGCCTATGCTCTCAACTTTGGATTTGAAATCAGCAATATAACCATGACTGAGAAACTTGAACTCAGGAATGGCACCCACCTGGTAATACAAGACTCTATAAACTCATTGGTGAGTTGGAGACATTTCAATAGAGTAGTCTTTACAAATACTTTTTTTCTTCTTCTCTCTCTTTCATTTATCTCATTAACCTCAACATATTTATGAACAAATTCATCTATTTATTTCAGCTGGGCAAGATCCTCCTCAGTAACTCTTCAGCTCCTCTCATTAAGTTCCAAGCAGCTGATTTCACGTAAGTTCTGACTCACTTTTTACTTTGATTTGAGCAAATATGTCCTGATGACTCTTCGTTGGTGTTAGCTGGGAAGTTTTTGTACATGAGTACATAGCTTGTGACTAAAATAATTTTAGTTATTGACTTTAGTTTCTCATTGTACATCTTAATCTCCCCACAGGGGTAATTCTACTGTGATTCAGGCCAAAGTAGAGTATGTTTTCTCACCAAATGACATCACACAACCCAGCATCTTTGTTGAACTTCTCCAACTTAACGGAGGTATTACCATATTCTCACCTGCTGCACTGTCAACCATCTGTTACCCCACAGTTTATATGGCCAAACTGACAATCAGATGTTAAACTTCCATTTTTTTAAGTTGTCATGCCTTATGTCTTGCTTCAAAAACACCAAATGTTGTAATTGAAAGTCTGATTCTCCTTCATTAATTATTATTTTCTTTTACAGCGAGCACTCTGACAACAAGCACAACTTCACCACCGATCTTGTAAGACCAATGAGTGATTTGTTTTAAAAAGCTAGTTGTTTTAATTTTTCTGTGTTTATATTCCAATTATTTATCATCTTTTTTTATGCAGACGTAGGAGGGCAAATATTAGGATTCGTCTCGAGTTTGTCACACTGGGCCCAAGACCAAGTGAGAATAGTGTTCTAGAGGTGGTTACATCTATGCTGGCCACAAATCTCACAACTAAACTAACTGCCAGAACAATAAGAGTGAGTGACCCTGTGACCTTGGCGAATGTCAAATATTTGGGTGAGTTTTGCTTTATTTTCATGCTACATTTTTGTTGTGAATATAACATTTGTATGCAAATGGTGTATCTGTTGTAATCATGTAGTCCTTATTTATGACTTCCTTTGAAGGAAAATAATAATTTTTAAAAAAGTCAATAATTATGCATAAAGACAATGGATAATGAAATACCGTGACCCATATATAGTCACACAACTAATTATTTTTGTCATATATTTTAAAGGAATTAATGACACTGCCTACGCACTCATCTTTGCATTTGAAATCAGCGAAGTATCACTGACAGAGTTAAAAAGGAATGAAACCTATCAAGAAATCCAAAAGAAGATAAATGACTTGGTGAGTTGGAGAGGCTTGGATATTGTCGTCCTGAAATTGTCCTATTTTGATCATTAACCTATTGTTTTTTTAATTGATGCACTCTACAGGTGATCCAGATCCTAAAGGACCCCTCAGTTAATCTGCTCATTCCAGCCAATTTCAAGTGAGTTCTGATCCACTGCTTTTTACTTTGTCTTGAGAAGAAATGTCTAAATGAATCGAAGAAAACTGCTTTTATGATACAGAGGTGAATTAATGGTAAGATCATTTTTAGATATTTCCTTTTGTTTCTCATTGTACGTTTTAATCTCTCCACAGTGATGATCTCACCGTGATTGAGGCCAATGTTACGTATGTTTTCTCACAACGTGACAGCAACACGGCTGCCGGCTTCTTGGTCGGTACCCTTTTCACGGTTTTTACCACACCAGTTCCAACCACCATTAACACTACAATCTCAAACAACGGTACAAACGCAGCATGGGTTGTGGCTATCATTGTCCCCTGTGCTATTGTCATCGGGCTCGTACCTTGCTGGATTCTCCTTTGCGTAAGTATTATGATGACTGAATGTTAAATATGCGCATTGGCAGTGACGCGATTAATGACAACAGACATGTGTTATTCTTACAGTAAAAACAGACATAGATCTGCCTTTTAAATATGGTATATAATTGTGTATGTACAGCTCTATAAAATTCCCTTCCATGATGCTAACTCTCACTTTGTCTGTTTATGTGTTTAGTGTTTGCTGTGCGGTTGTTGTGCAGCAATCAGGAGACGCTGGCACAGAAGACGGTCGTACAATGTACAGTACACAACTCGAAACAGCCTCTTCTAGAGACTTCAGAAATATTTGACAAAAAACGTACTGAACATCAATGAAAACATAAAAACCATGGATTTTGGATATTCAGTATGCAATTCAATACTGCCTCTTTTGTAATAACGAAAGTACTATATTAATGCTTCTTCTATAAATTATTTATTTTATTATGCCTGTATTGCTAGACAAACAGGTTCTCTATAAAATGTTCCTAAATGTGATATTTTAATTTTTCCCATAGTGTATAATGAAATTATATTGTTGTTATTTATTTATTTGTATTTATTGTAATAAGCTGTTTACATTTACCATTAATAAGCTTTTGCAAATTATTATTCTGCTTGACAGTACACAGTTTAATTTAAAGGGACAAAGGTAGAACATTGGAATTAAAACTGTTATTTATTCATACTCCATGCACTTTATAAATGTAAAGGAAAGGTAAAGCAAGTTCGTGATGTAAATTTAAAGCAAATTCATGTAAGTCTTTGACATGAACATGTTAAATGGCATAAAACTAATAAAAATGCTATAGATCAATAAAGAATACAGAACAAAACAGAAGTTTGTTTTTCTCTTTGTGTTGTAAATATGAAGGCTACTCATTATTGGCCTTAGTCTTGAACATCAGAGCTGTTTATATGGTAAACAATGTTACACAGAATTCTGTGATTTTTATTTTTTTATTACGTGGAAATAAATGTATACATTTACAGCTTATTCAAGATGTATTTAACTAATGAAAGTTCCACAACTTCATAAAGTATTTAAGAGTATTAATGGATATCTTCTAAGCCACTGTTGATTTGGTGAGGTTATGCTTAACTTCATTGCTCAGGTCAAGTCAAGGTTTAATGTCAAGTCAGGTGAAGGTTTAATGTCAGATGTGCAACAACATTGCAGTCAGTAGGCTTCTTGCTACCTAAAGTGAAATAAAATAAAATACATTTAAAAAAATAGTTGTCTTGCAATAGTAAATACATAGTGGTAATGCTACAGCAAAGACTGAAAAAAGTCCAACCATAAATGCAATAAACTGCATTTAAAATCTATGCATTTTATAACTGATTTCTGTAAGTTTCTTTTAAGGCAAGACATCCCGGGTGAATAAGATAAAAAAAAATAAAATAAAATGTTTTGCCATACTCCCCCAGTTGATTGATTGTATTAGGAAATTGCATTATTTATTTTGCTTTTGAAGTTTTATTAAATTTTAATGTAAATAAATATGAAAATTAGCATACATTTCCAGAAAAATAAAAGTTGGATAAACCCAGTTAAAAATTCTTGTTTCATTTTGTTCACATACTTGAATTAAAGGTTTTATTCTTCAATCAGAAAATATTGTCAACAGCCAGAAAAAAGAAAATGCATTTTTATCTTTTCAGAAATAAAATGTTGTATGACATAAAAAATCATTACAAGAAAGAAAAAAGCCTTTCAACGTATGTATTATAATTGAATAATACTTAGGCTATATAAACAGATAAAGTGCAATGAAATAAAGACTTACCTCCCAATATTTGCCAGTGCATAAATAATATTTTTGTCTGTATCTTATATATAATATTTAGTTAGTTAGTTGGATAGCTAGACAAGCTATATATATATATATATATATATATATATATATATATATTCCAAATGAACCGCGATGTTCACTCAGTTATACTGTGGTAGCATGAGAGCTTTTATTTTAAAAAGCACAAGCGGATGTTGTTGACTCAATGGCCAGCTTCGCGTTTGGAGAGAGCTCTTGATCCGTATTGTATGGACTGATTCACTATTATTAAAGGAGCTTAATCTAAATAGATCCCAACGCAATGGCAAATATTATAACGTTTCAGACGCAAATCGCTTCAGTTATGGAAGTACTCGCAAACGCCGCTGTGGCAGAAATCTGCAAGCTTGTTGAGGACAGCTATACCGAATTACAGCTTGAAATATCTCAAACAGAAAAGGAGAATAACCTCCTTAAAAAGAAATTGAAAGTGCTAGAAATCCGGGATTCGTTTTATAGAAGAGCGCACAAACTGAGAAACGAATCAACTGCCTTGACAAAAACGGGTGTTCACGAAAAAGCATCAGGTAAAGGGGTGATCATGGTCCTTGTCATTTAGACAATAGTGATGTCGGATTGATTCAGTTATATTAAAAGTCACTATTATAACTGAACGTATATGCTTGTTTCCAGGGCGAATTAGTGTGAAAATTGCTTCGCTGTGTAATGAGGGTAGGGATGAAGATGAAGCTCTCTCCGGTAAAGTCTCGCATCTTCAACCCGAAAGACTAGACCAGGTCTGCATAAACAGTGAATGGGGTGTATCTCTTTGCCTTAATCTTTAAAAGTTTGCATTAATCACTTTTGTCCTCGTGTTTTGTACTCTTCAAACGGCAAAACTCTTATCTGTTATCTGTTCATTCAATTTGACAGTTCCACTTAACCTTTTTCTTTGTTCAGTAGCTTACAGCACTCAAAAGGGTCTTGCTACAGTGCTGATAATTCCCCATTTATCACAGAGTTCGTCTCTATTATTAGCATTTCAATGATATTAAAAAAAAGAAATCCCCTTACATAAAGTGTTATGGTGATTTGGCATAAATATTATTTAAGTGTGTATTTCCTTTCAGCAACTTCAGGTACTGTATGTTGCTTGCTATTATTCAGTTGTTTTTGTAGACAGATAGATTCATTGCTTTTAAAAAGTTTGGGGTTGGGGAAATTTTTTTAATATTTTGGAAAGAAGTCTCTTGTACTCAAATCAGACTCAAATCTCTTGTACTCAGGTTCTATAACTAATTTGCTGATTTGGTCCTCAATAAACCTTCAAAAGAACTGCATTTATTTCAAATAGAAATCTTTTGTAATACTGTAAGTGTTATTATTGTCATTTTTATCAATGTAATGCATGTTTGCGCAATAAAAGTATTAATTTATTTAAAAAAAAAAATACATTTAAAAATCGTACTGACCTAAAATTTTGAAGGGTGCTGTACATATCTGGATATGCTGGCATGGGCTACTGAACAACCCATGTCAGTTGACCACTTATTGCAACTGTTCAGAAACAGATTTTTTTTCCCATAAACATTTACTCTCAGGAACCATAACAACATTGTGCTTTTTATCAGTCTGTAGAGGATGACGAGCCAGACGTTCTCCTTATTAAAGAAGAGAGACCTGGCAACATGAGGTGTGAACAGTCCGTAAGAGAAACAGAGACTACTGAAAAACGTGAGTATGGTGTATTAATTTTTTTTCTTAAGTTATTTATTTTTATTTTTCTCCAAGTTATTTTAGGGAATAAGTGCATAACCTAGTTGTCAGATTTGTGATCAGTTTGTCAACAGAATGGCAAAATATGGATTTTAAATGAGAAATGATCCAATCTAATAATGTTAAATTCACAAATAAACAAATATATGTGAATTATGCAAAGAAAACTGTTTTAGTATTAATTTACATATATTGCATATGGACAATTTTGCATTTTATATGTGCGTGTGTGTGTGTGTGTACTGGTACATCCATGTTGCAGATAAAGATGACAACCAGTACAGGAGTGCAGGAGTCTTTGTAGCAGTCCACAGAGAAAACTTCATCGTCCAGAACACAGTCCAGCACTGCCATCAAGAGGTAAGAAACTGCATTTCTCAATCTCTGAGCTCAGCTGAGCACTAATAATGTATCAGGAGTCATGGCAGCATTGTGCTTGTTATCAGTCTGTAGTGGATGATGAGCCAGATGTTCTCATTATTAAAGAGGAGAGACCTGACAGCATTAGGTGTGAACAGTCAGAAAGAGAAACAGAGACTGCTGAAAACCGTAAGTACGCTGTACTGTATTTAATGTTTGCGTGTGTGTATTTTGTTATTTTTAACTTTAGTTTGTTTTAGTTGTCCCCCAGCAATATGGATGGCAAAATCAGTGAGGATTTAAAATTAATCCAGATAAGTAATTAGAAATCAATCATTATTTGATTTCTAATTACTTATCTGGTAATATATTGTGGAATAGATTGATAAATTGTCAAACATTAAAATTGTAGTATTAATGATTGTGTTATTTATTGTATCTATTTATTGCATATTTTATTTTACATTTCCAGTGAAAATAATTAAAACATGACAAACTTTTGAATGGACATTGAGATGAAAATTAAAATTCATCCTTGTTTACCATGTTTTATTTTTACAATTTGCTTTCCTGGTAAGACAACACACAGTATGGGAGTGCAGGAGTTTTTGTAACAGTCCACAGGGATAACTTCATAGACCAGGACACGGTCCAGCACTGCCATCAAGAGGTTAGTATGAGAGATGCATTTGAACATACCTGTATTTCTTTACAAATCAGGCTCATGACAGACTCACTGTTTTTCTCCAGCAGCGACAGTTTACATACTGCTTCCCTTTTTTGTTCACGAAGGATTATTGTTACCTATTCCTAGGAAGTTTGTTTGTTGTGGTCTAGTTATATTAAGATTTAACATGAACTGACAATGAACAATACTTCTAAAGCATTTATTAATATAATTTACTAGTACATTATTAAAATTAAAAGTAAAAAGTAAAAAAAAAAAAAAAAAATCAAAAGTTGCAAATAAAGATTATTGGAGTATTTTGTTACAAGAAAATACCATTTCAGCTTCTGCTTCAAAATGTCCTGTTTTTTTCAGTGTTACATTGTGTTTACAGTGTTTTTTTTGTTTTGTTTTTTTTTAATTATTTGTAAGATTTACTAGCGATTTCTAACATGAACAGTTGTATTTTTATTAACTAACATCTAACAGTTTTACTTAATGCATTAATATTAACTAACACCATCAATAATCTGTTCCTCTGGCAGTCCAATGGAATGCGACCTGATCTCCTCGAGGACGAAAACCCAGAAATGAATGAAATAGGTGAAGATGCACATTTACCAAGTAGTAAGTAGAAAATTCTTGTTGTAACTGACATAATTACTAAAAACAGTATTTGCGCTCTTTTTTTTTTTATTGCTTACTAGTTTCCATTTAAGCATGTTGTATTTCCAAACAGGTGAAACCAGAATGGAGAGACATTGTGATGGAGATGCAGGGACTAACCTGCAGCCTGTCACTTCCTATCCCTCATGGGTTTCCAGGAGATTTAACAGAACCACAAATCATGCCTCCTATGCTGAATCTGAATGCAACGGAGGACCTTCTGTGGATCAGTTTTTGATGTACAGAGGGAGTGCAGATCCAACGTGTTCTTATGACTCTAATGACTTGTCTATGCCTGATATGGAAGGCCATATAACACACGGCAATGAAGGTAACGTCAATTCTCAATCCGAACGGTCCCCTTTCACGTCATGCTTTTCTTTCAAACAGTCAGACTTGCCTCAGATGCAAAGGAAAGACAAGTTTATGTGTAAACATTGTGGAAAAGCGTTCTCTCAACCCAGCACTCTCCTCTTGCATCAAAAACTTCATAACAGGGAGAGGCTTCACCACTGTACACTCTGCGGTAAGCGATTTAGTCAGGCGTCTAGTCTCAAAAGACACCATAGCATCCACAGAGGAGAAAAACCATTCAGATGCGTGCACTGTGGCAAGCAGTTCGCAGATCAAAGTAACCTCAAAAAACATGTGACTGTTCACACTGGTGAAAAGCCTTATGGATGTAACCTTTGTGGGAAAATGTTCAACCAGTCTTCAAACCTCAAAACACACATGAGGATCCACACACGTGAGAAGCCTTTTGGTTGTGATCGATGTGGACGGATGTTTGCTCACAAGTATATTTTGGTGAAACACCAACAGAGAATGTGTGTGTCTACTGGACAATTCTAGGCTTCACAAGGTAGAGAATACTCACATTGGTACCTATCATTTAAAAATTAATTTACATAGATTTTAATACTGCTGTGTTCTTCTGGCTGATTACATTGGAATGGAAGATGCATTGGTGCACAGTATTCCAAAAAGACACGTCTTTTATCAAGTGTAATATTGGAAACGGTTTCTTTTTTGGTGGTTAACATTAACTACTTCCTGCAAACCACCTGGTTCCTTTCTGAAACACCCACTTTTGATGATCCAAGCAATTCCTAATAGATAAAATCAAGTCCCTACACTTTTCTCATTGAATATCCTGTTTCACTGGGAAATGCATCAGATTTCTGAAGAACACTGGGTGGCAATTAGCGTTTCATGTTGCATTTTTTTCTTAGCTAGGTTGCAGTGTAGCTTACAGTAGATGACGCATAAGATGAAACATAAGCTTTTAAAACTCAATTTTAAAATATTATCTGTACATTAATTCGAAGAAGTGTGAAAGATTTTTGTACTCATTTAACTTAAAAGACTGCTAAATCCAGTTATGTAACATAAGTAACATTGTTAATAAATTCATACACCTTCAGCAAAGGATCTCGGATCATTGCATAGAAAATGATGTTCTCAAATATTATTCTAGTATAGGTTACTTTGTCTGCATTAAAACTGCTATGCAATTTCTGATTTAAAGTTGTTCATTTATGGTGAATAATAGTTTTTAAATTCTGTTATTCTATTCTATTATTTATAGAAGCTGTGATTGGTTAAGGCTGGTTATAGTTGAAGTTCTTGTTCTATGGAGTTTGAAAAGACATGTTCAACCCACATGTCAGCATGAAGTTCTTTAGCATTAGTAAAGTTATACCCAGGTGTTTTTTTGTTTTTTGTTTTTTTATGTTCACTAAAACAATAAATCAAAACCCATTAAGCAGTATTGAATATAGTACATTTAATTGTCATACATGTTGAAGTTTATAAAAACAGATTAATCTATAAATTGAAAAAAACAAACAAACAAAAAAACTGCCCCTTTTCATGAATACAAATATAATTTATACAAATGCCCCTTTTCATTTGTATTAAAATTGTCAGTAAGTTATAATACCATCACCATTTGTCTGTTCAAAAACAATCTATTTAATCCGTCAAACTAAATTCAGATCTGAAATTACGACTATCTTAGGTGTACATATTAAATCAAGGATTCATAAAAATTTAGTCAAACCACAGACTCTGTGTTGATAATTTCAAAAAATGTTTGGCAGGGGTGATAGAATGTTAGTGTTAAGGCAGTAATGAAAGTTACAACCATAATACATGGAAAAGCAAAATGGCTCCCACACTAACCCAAAAACTGATAGGTGGATAAAAATGGTTTGCAGCACTGTCGGTTGTGGCATTAGCAGAGGGAGAGGAAGTTACTGTTGTCGTTGCTCTAGTTGTAGTTGATGTTGCTGCTGTCGCTGTAGTCATGCTGTTTGTTGTAGAAGCAGTAGACATGGAGGTGTTGGGTGTGGTGGTGACAGCAGATGTTACTGATCTTGAGCATATACCAACATTTCCAGCTCCGTCTACAGCAACCAGTTCCATTACTTCAGAACAACAAGAGGCACTGTAGAACACAAAAGTGACGTTTACGCCTCCATCTCCAATTGTGGTGCTAGTGTTGAGGGTTCCAAGGCCCTGACGCAGTGTCACAGACATGATACCTGTCCCATTTCCATCGGTAAGGTTGGCTGAGAGATTCCATGACGACAGGCTACAGTTGCCTGAGCAGTTAGCATTTACACTAATAATCTCACAGACTGGAGAGGTGAAATCTGTAATCTTGTGAGGGGAAAAATGATTTTAGATTTTGATTTATTATTGAATTAACTGTAATAAAAACTAACAAAGTATGCTGATGTATAGATTTACATATTAAAAATATATTTTTGCACACTACTCTTCAAAAGTTTGGGGTTGGTATGATTTTTATCATGATTTTGAAAAATGTCTTGTATGCTTACCAAGGCAGCATTTATTTGGTCAAACTACAGTAAAACTAATATCGTCAAATATTACAATTTAAAAGATCTCCTTTCTATTGTAATATATTTTAAAATGTGACTTATTCCTGTGATGGCAAAGCTGAGTTTTCAGCATCATTACTCCAGTCTTCAGTGTCACATGATCCTTCAGAAACCATTCTAATATTCTGATTTGCTATTCAAGATACATTTCTTATTGTTAACAGTGCTGAAAACAGCTGCTTAGTATTTTTGTGGAAATATCGATACATTTGTTTTCAGGTTTCTTTGATGAACAGAAATAGAAATCTTTGTTAGATTATAAATGTCTTTGTGATTTCATCTTTGATCGATTTAATATGTCCTTGCTTAATAAAAGTATTAGTTTCTTATTAAAAAATCTTACTGACCCCAAACTTTCATGGATAAATATTACATTTACATTTCAGATTTATGGTCCATTATTTTTGTTATATTATTTGTGTTCTCAAATATTTTTGCTTAAAGGGGTCATATGACGTTGCTAAAAAGAACATTATTTTGTGTATTTGGTGTAATGCAATATGTTTATGTGGTTTAAGGTTCAAAAAACATATTTTCCACTTATTGTACATTATTGTGCTCCTCTATGCTCCGCCTTTCTGAAACGTGTCGATTTTTACAAAGCTCATCGTTCTGAGAAGCGAGGTGTGCTCTGATTGGCCAGCTATCCAGTGCATTGTGATTGGCCGAATACCTCAAGCGTGTGACAGAAATGTTACGCCCCTTACCGTATTGTGATGCCATGTCGCGACGACACAAAAACAATAAATCCCATTATAAACGAGGCATTTGTTGCATCCAGTGGGGGACATAATTACTGATTATAATGACTTATACTGTCTTTTTACGCATCGCGCCACGTAAACATTACCATGTCTGCATTTGTGATCAGAGAAACAACAAACAACAATCGCTACTCTACACTGCTCAACAATCGCTACTCTACACTGCTCAAAACTCGCGTTTGAATAGTCAGTGTCAAATTCTTTAAATAAGAAAACGTACTTACAGGCTGTGAGTCAGAAGCGCCAGACTGTCCTTGCAAAGTTGGAATTGCCCCACTTTATAGAAACAGCCTATGTGCACAGCTAGCAGGCTACTCCCAGGTTCAGGAAATAGTCCTCCGTAAAATGCGTTGCACACACTCTGATATTTGGGTTGAACTGTTCTGGAACAGTGTTGTAAATACAACTTAACCACTGATTTCTAGTTGTGTCCTCTTTTGGAAGCCCCAACAGCGTCTCCACAACATGGCGCCGGCGGCAGCAACAATACTACAGCGAGAATAATAGTTCTGCCTTCTTTCATTGCGTATACATTGGGCGGTGTTTTGCAAATCTTCCCACACCGTGATGTAGACATGTTAACTTTTATAGAATATCTCTTTGGTTTTGAGACTTTAGTCTTTGCAACTTCAGGGATCTTACTGTATCTATGTGCAAACAGCTTGTAACACTCCAAAGAGAAATTAAAACTTGAAATCGCATCATATGACCCCTTTAATATAACATGATTCAGAAATGCATATTTTAGATAGATGGTTACCGGAGAAATAACTGTAAGCTTAAGGACAGCATAGTTGAAATCACTTTTGCCTGATGTTTCTGCCTCAATAGTGAGAGTCACTTCAGTGCCTGAAGGGGTGTCTGAGGGTGCAGTTAGATTTACTGTGCTATTTCCACTCATCTCACTTCCAGCGGACATGGTGCTGGGAAATTCTATGGCAAACCCACGGTCATTCCTGGCATTAATATTCAGCTCATCAGAACCATTGTATACCACCGTAAAAGGTATGCTCAATGTCTTCCCAGGCTCCCACACCTCATCTGTCCAAGCCTAAGTGTATAAATAATATGATGAATAGTTATAAGTATAGTTTGAGAAAAATACTATGAGTATTTTTTGACTAATGTTAGAAAGCCTGATCTTACAGTAATAACCACACTGGAAGCTCTGTGTTGAGTGATGGACTGTCTCTGAAAGCGATCATTTGATGAGCGTGAAGAAGTCCTCTCCCCCATCACACGGACAACAAATTCTCCTGCTGGGACACTGTTCATTGTGACTAGGAAATCCCCATCTGCAATCTTTTCTAGGGTTCCAATAATAATCTGGGATCCTGATGCTTCCACAAGAGCCACCTCTGTGGGGGTAACAGAGTCCCCTCCCATGACGGTAAGCAGTAGTGTGACGTTATTGTCTGTAGCAGAGAAAGAGCAATAGAGAGAGTAAAAATACAAGTTGTTGCATAAGTTGCTTATTGTTATAGGCTATGCTTTGTTCACTCACTTGGTCTGCCGCTTAATTCACTGTAGCCTGAATGAGCGCCTTCACTTAGCTCCACAAAGTTGAACAGGAAGTCAATGTCACTTTGACCTGGTAATTCAGTAAGTAAATTAAAGAGATATACTTCCTGATCAAAAAAGGTGCCATCTGGATTTAAACAAGCAAATACTTAAGATTTTAGGACTGAATTGTTTTTGCAGCTATTATTATGTTTCTGACATGTATGTTTGGCAAAAAAAATAACCCTAACTAATTCAGTGTGTAGCTTTTTTATTTCTCTGTCAACCATTGTTACAGTTCGACTCACAACTGCAACAAAAGAAGGCTATCATAAATTAAGTTTCAAAAAATATATTTATTATATAATTTCTCTAGGTGAAAAAACAAAAGGAAATAAAGAAAGCAATCAAAAATGCAGAAGTTCTCAACATGGCCACAGAAGAAATCAGCGAGGATCTGGTGGAGTAGAAGTTCTAAGCCAAGGACACCTGCCACCTGTGCCCATTCCTGCAAAAGCAAGGAAAATCAACAGAACAACTCCACACACACCGCTAGTTAGTAAAACAGACATTTAAATATCCACAGCCCAACTATACCAGGTGTTCCCAGTCACAAGCAGATAACTGCTAATGACAAACAGGAAACAAGACAAATATCAAAACACGACAAGACCGTGACAACCATGTTGTCATATCCATGACGTACCCATGTACATATTCCAGCATGACAATGACGAGATTCATCAGCCTCAATCTGTGAAAGATTGGATAGCACAGAGTCCTGACCTTAACCCATTGAAAGTCTTTGGGATGTGCTGGAGTCAAATTTACATTGCCTGTACAAAAAAGTGGCACACTTGCAACAGTTACTTCCTTTAAGATTTGCATTAATTATTTGGCTCAGATCTTATATTGGTCATTTGAATGTCAAACCACTTTGTAAAGTCGTCTTTCAATAGGGTTAAGGTCACGACTCTATGGTAACAAATTCATGTATGAAAATGGTTCCGATTCTTCATTGAACCACTATTTCACAATTTGGGCACAAAATTAACCTTCCAACATGGCTGTTTGAGAAATAAAAAGCTACACACTGCATCAGTTTGGGTTTCAAAGAATTGTTTCCAAATATACAACATACCAGAAACATATTAGTCACAATAATGATTAAATCTTAAAATCTTAACTACTTGCTTATTATCCAGACAGTGCTTTCATTTGTTTACCGTCATGTAATTCCGAACCTGAAAGCCCAAAACCGGAAAAATGTGCCTTTACCTACAGTGCTTTTTTTTATTATTTTTTTTTTTAGCAAAACTCAAACCAGTTACACTGTAGGCCTATATAAAACTGACTGTAGTTTCTGCCTGAAATCAATACTAGTGGCAGTAAACCACTAACTTCATTGTATTAATTTTCAAATAAATTTCATTTTATTTGACATTTCACTTTCAAAGCATTACAAAACTTGCAGGAAGCAACAGTGTCAGAAAGAGTAAATACATGATGACAGAATTTTACTTTTTGGGTGAACTACACTGTAAATAAACTTCCTGTAGAAATATAAAAATCTAACTTACAGTAAAAATACTGTATTAATGATTGCAGTCCTATTTACCTTGCTGTAAATGTATTTACAGTATAACATTTTTACTTATATATATATATATATATATTTATATATATATATATATATATATATACTGTACCTCTAGTGTCTTGTTGACATTTGTAAATGTATGAGAGAGAAAAAAGTTACCAAGAACTTTGATGGTGTAGGACTGTAATGAGCTAATGTTAATGTTCCAAAGGCCTACTGGATCAAGGACAGTCAGACGCACTGTGTAAAAGTTGCCCACATGCTCAACCAACCCCAGTTTTCCACTTAATTCTTCATTGGTCTGAGAATCCCCTGTGGAGGTAAATAATGCCATCAAAACAGATCATTGATAATAAATATGATAATTTATTTGCAATACCGTGCTCAATATTTGTTTACGCACCTAATGGGCTTGTGATGTTGAACGCTAGAGAATTGCTTGTAATATAGATTGTCATATTTTTCAGTGAGGAGTCCACAATGAAAGAGAAGGTTTCTGCTTTTCCTGGGTTCCTTACAGTTTGGAAAACAGTTACCTGAAGACACGGAGATGATGTTGTATGCATACTGATTTTGGATATTTAAAATCTCAATGAAACACGTTTTTAAAAACATATTCTTCACTATTGTGGATGGTGAGGGTTCTTATTCAACTATGTGACTTTGAAAAATTTAATACGATTACTACACTGTGTGAAAGTTTTGAAATATTGATTTCATTACTAGAGCAGATGTGGAGGCATCCGCTATAATGCTGGTGGCTTGAGGAAGCGTTGCTTTGGTGACCTCAATCGCCAGTCCTCCAGAGGCCAGAGCCAAATCCAAATAGACCTGATTTAAGGGATTGGAGATCCTGGTGGAGTAATACTGACTCTGGCCCTGATTCGGATCCTCGCTCCTTCTCCGGCGAGCAGCAAGACTGTTAGTCAACATGAAGTTCACCTATAAAAAAAGTAGCAAAGAAAATGTGATTTATTGACTTACACAGTTTAGCAACTCATCTATTTAGACCTACCAAATAATATCAAAAACAGAACTACCAAATCATAAAAATAATTTACAAATAAATGTGTAACCAATCAACCAATGAATAATCAACACTCTTATAAGGACTTCTTTCATTTTTCATGTACTTTTTTCAGATCAGAGAATAGTATGCAAATATTTAGAAAAGCATACATAACTCAATACCACATTTTTACAAAACGCTTGCATGTACAAGAGCTAAACGTATGTACATCTTCAGAGTGTAAAGTGTGTTAAAATAGAAAAGGTGGTTTTGTTTTTGAGAAAGTTATACAAAAATAGGATTGTTCAGAAATGTTTTAGAATAGGCCTACTAAATATTGCTGCTTATTCCTACCCGATCTCATGAAAGTGCGTATAAATAGATTGCAAAGCAAAAACTCGTGGTATTGATACGACTTTGGTGTGTATATGCTACGCGATGGGTAGGATTAGGGTTGTGGGGTAGATGCATATCATATGTACGCGAAAACGTCTTGGGTTACGCATGTAACCATGGTTCCCCGAGAGGGAACGAGACACTGCGCCGCCTAGGGGGCACAATGGGGAATGCAGCCTGCATGAATGGTATCTGAACCACGTGTGAAACAACGCCAATCTATTGGCCCACATGG
The DNA here is from genome assembly GCA_021397915.2 of Tor tambroides. Lineage (NCBI taxonomy): Eukaryota > Metazoa > Chordata > Actinopteri > Cypriniformes > Cyprinidae > Tor > Tor tambroides. The sequence goes on along the minus strand of JAFVLL020009832.1, from coordinate 6,367 downwards.
CCCATGATGTCATAGGCGGGGTGCCCGGGAAGTATAAAAGGGCACCTGCTGAATACATCATCCACTTTAGCTGTCTGAAAGAGATGTAGACAGGCAGGCCGAAGGCATTGCAAGGGGGCGCAGCATCTCGTTCCCTCTCAGGCAACCATGGTTACATGCGTAACCCGAGACTTCCCCCTTCTAGGGAACTCTACGATGCACCCCCGAGGGGGCACTATGGGGAACGAAATCCAACCATGCCATGCCGTGGCGCATGCCTGTCCACCTGGTGGGAGAGCACCAAGGAAGCGACATACATACACCTAAGCCTTCCTTTAGAAAGGGACCATGCCACGGGCCACTCACACAACTTGGCAGCAATAGGGGAACCCGAATAGATCAAAGGGAACATCCCACCCAAGTTAAGAGCACAGCTATCTAGCTATGCTATGTGAGCAGAACTAGCCTGGATACACAAGACCACTGAAGAGGCTAACTAGAAAGCCTCTAGAGGAGCTCAAGAGATCGCTACTTAAATCCCAGGTAAAGAGAGTAGCTGCTGAGCTAGAACACAGCTATCCTAAGATAGCTATGTCCCTAAGGTCTTATGAAGGCTTGTGGACCAGAATAACATAGCCGAGATAGCCATCCTACAGAGCTGCCCAGACCACAGAGAGTGAGCCATCTACTTACAACCCTAGCAGGGGAGATAGCACTGTCTAGGTAAGGGCTCGAAGGGACCGCTACTTAAAGACCCTAAGAAGGGGAGCAGTCACTGAGCTAGCACATAGATATCCTAAGATAGCTATGTTCCTACAAAGGGCTACCTGAAGGGGGACCGACTGAAACTACCCAGACCACAAAGAGTGGGCTGTCTACTTATGACCCAAAGAGGGGAGACAGCACTGTCTATGTAAGGGCTCAAGACTGCAACTTAAAACCCTAAGCAGGGGAGAGATCGCTGAGCTAGCACATAGCTATCCTCAGATAGCTAGGTTCTAGGAAAGGGGACCTCTCCATAAGAGGGCTCACCGCAACTACAGTAGAACACAGCTAGTCTCAGATAGCCGTATTCAGGTAAGCCCGTCCTGCCATAACAATGGCTGGAATATAACTACCCTCAGATGGCTATACTAAGGAGGACCCCAATCCTTGTCAGTCCCAAAGTAAACAATACACTCGTAGATAGCCCAATCTCTGTGGTCTGGGCAACTTTGCAGGAAGGCTATCTACTTACAACCCTAGCAGGGGAGACAGCACTGTCTAGGCAAGGGCTCAAGGAGACCGCTACTGAAAGACCTTAAGAAGGGGAGCAGTCACTGAGCTAGCACATAGATATCCTCAGATATCTATGTACCTACGAAGGGCTACCTGAAGGGAGACTGACTGAAACTACCCAGCTGGTTATACTAAGGAGGTCCCCAATCCATGTCAGTCCCACAGTAGGCTAGCAAAGCACCGTGTTATTGACCAGGAGCTCACAAGAGGGAGATCCAGACCCTCAGTAAATGATTCGCTAAAGAGCGAACACATAAACATCATAGTCAGCGATCAAAGCCTGATGTAAGCTGAGGCCATAACACTAGAGGGCTGGACACAGTTATCCTCGAATAGCAGTTCACTCAGACAAGGCTGAAGACAGCCCAGAGCATGGAAGTGGGCCATCTACTTAAAACCCTGAAGGGGAGACAGCACAGTCCATGCAAGGGGCTCACGGAGACCACTATTTAAAAACCCCTAAAAGGGAAGCAGTCTACGTGCTGGAACACAGCTATCTTCGAATAGCAGATTCCTAGACAAAGACTTCAGCACTTAATCGAGAGAACTTGTGCCAAGGTTAACCCAACCTAGTTAAGGAGCCAGGCTAGAACATGGCTGCCCACAGACCGCCATATTCCAGAACAAAGTAAGCTTGGGCTGGAGCATAACCATCCGCAGACGGCTACACTCCGGCTTAACACAGGAAGAGACATTCCCCATAACCACTCTAGATGCTGAAAACCCTGGGAGAGAAAGCTGGCAAGCCTCTCTCCACAGAGTATTAAAATATATTCACGCCCAGCGAGGCTTTCCACACACACTACTAACATGCATATTAGAGAGTCATGGCTGAGCTGAATATAGCTCCACCCACGATCTCGCAGGATCAGGGCTGAAACGACTCACACTTCATTATTATAACAACCCAATAGTATCTGTGACATCCGACAACCAGTTTAGAGAGGGTGTGCGGATCTTGCAGATCAAAGCGATGACCGCGAGGTGAGAAACTGTGCTGAGACACAAACCCTTTGTTTCGCATCCCTAGGGAATAGGAACAAACGCGATCGGAGCCGACACTGTGAATCATCATGATGCACGTGTAACTGAACGTGCATGCTCTTCGTTGAGACAAACGCAAAAGCAGAACATGCCCTCGAGTGTTAGAATCCAAACATGGAGGCACACATCCCCTAAAGCGCTGCTCAACTCGATCGCTATCCACAGGATCCGAGCCTTTGCCGTGGCTTGGCAACAGCGGGACCCGAACCGCGAGACACAAACACTTGTCACTCATCTCTCAAGAAGAAGGACAAAGGCGAATAGAGCTTCTCATTGGATAACACTCACAATGAGCACGGTCAGCACCCTCAAGCACTAAACACGTAAGCTCCTGACCAAGATACATGATGCGTAGACCATGTGTGTCCTCATGTGACAGAAACCTTAGGCACGGAGGCACACACTTTCCACAGTGCTCACCCGCCTTGGTCTCTCACACGCACTTCAATGCGTGTCAATCATATGCACGCCAACAAATTTCGTATCATATGCACGTGAAAACTGCGTATTATATGCACGCCAAAATTTGGCATACTATTTATATGCATTTTTATTAGACCGGGCTGCTTATTCTTATTAGTTAGTAAAAAATAAAATGAAAACAAACATTTATTTTTACTCAACATGCATATTAGGTGAGATAGTGTCAAGAAATTATAACTTTATACTCTTTGCAGGTGCAGGAATTCAGCTTGTTTCATTGGCAAAATATATGTCTATGGCCATAATAGATTCAGAATAGATTATGTCCATAATATTAACAGAAGTTTTTAATACATACCACAGACTTTGTACTTTCAATCAGTGCCAACACAGTGTTGTTTAACTCTTTGTCCTTTGCATCAGCATCTGTAAAAACAAATATCTTAGACTGGGGAGGTGAACCAGTCAGAGCCAGCTGGGAGAAAAAAACAAAGAAAAGAAAAAAATAGTTTGAAGTCTGTTGATTAGGACGCAAAATGATTAACCTATATATATATATATATGTAGTTTTCTGTACATGTGCCTCCCATGTTCACAAACATGTAATAATACAATATATAATTCAACTGTATATAATTCAAATGCATACTCTGAGTCCCGAGAGGCTGAGCTCTGGTGTGTCTCCTCCATCATGTGGTTGAAGGGCATTAATTTGTAATTTGAACTCATCCGGATCTGTTGTTCTTATCAGTGGTCCAAAGTCTTTGGGAGTGTAATAGGGTCAGTTAATAATATATTATCATAGATAATAAGATACTGAGGTAATGTAAATCAGGTAATGTTTTTCACACATAATTACTAGTTGTTTATATTCTTGAGTTTAGATTTTGCAGTAATTTAGAGCTGTCATTTCTTCAGAGGTACACGCATATATGAAATAAATTAAAACAAGTAATAAAAACATCTCTAACCAGGGTCATTAAATGGCACCAGAATGTACTCTGATACAGTGTCTCTCATCTTGTCAGTGATGTCAGAAGTGACTCGTCGTACTTCATCAATGTCATCTCCCATGCTGCCTGTGGTATCAATTGCAAAGCACAGTACTGAATTCTGAGAAAATCCCATCAATCTAAGGGAGAAAGACCAAAACGAGGAAAGTAGTATTCATGATTGCTTGAAAAGGTTGCATTTACATACAAAGCCCCAAACTAATTTAATTCAAAGGCCTACATACCAAAGGAATCTATTTTTCAACTAAGCCTGTATTAATTTGAATTGTTAATTTTTGCCCCATTTACACTTGGCATTGAAATGCAACCTGTATCCAGATGTTGTCCACATATGAAAACACAATTGTAAACATGTTTTTGATCAGAATGTATTCGGATCTGCTTGTCCTGATGCCAAAGTAGTCAAGGATGTACTGAAATTCTTACAGACAAACCTGTCAGAAATTCCCTTGAGGAAGTTTGGTTGATTGTTCTTGACTCACCAGCTGATTAAGGTATTGAGTAAAATGTATATTTAAATAATTAAAATCTAATTAAAGTCTTCTGTAAAAATAGAAATAGACTTTTGCTTTTTGAATGCATATGATGCCTGACATCTAAAAGAATTTGAACCATATACAAAAAAAAAAAAAATTAAGTAACATTATTAGATACTACAGCAGTAAAGTGATTACTTTGAGGTAGGCTTTTATTTGAGATACAGTCGGTTAATATGACTTATTTTTCTGTGGTACAATTGACCACCTTTATAACCTGTGATTTATGCCACCGGTCTCCCCTACACTGCCTTTATTACAAATGATGCCGTCAATCACTTTGGTTCAGTGTTGACTTAATGATTTCTGCAATCTCCCAAAAACTCCCATTAACAGTTGGTGAAGCTGTCAACACTACACAATGAATTTCTTATTTACTGTCCACAAATTTATTGTTATTAAGAACATTAGCAAGATTACAGAACTCTGTGTCACATACTGAATATAATTAGCATTGTGTTTGTGCACTCAAACAAACATGTCTGATTGTGATTGATTACAATGCATAATTTATATTATGTGGACAAATGTAAATGTGCTTTTTCTGATTGGGTAATGATCCAGTCTGTCATGTTAATGCCAACTGAAAAAAAGGCCTTCATAGTCAATTTTGAAACTTTTTCAGTTGCACAATATAATGCTGAAAGCAAGAAAGTGTCATGTGAGAACTGTGAACAGTAGTACCCCACTCATATTGTAAGCCAGAACTTCTCTGATGGTTCTTCTTGTGGGATTTACTTAGGTCTGTCATTCAGGGGCACATTTAATTACTGATCATGGCATCTGATCAAAAAGCAGATGTAATTATTCATTCAAACACAGTATGGAAAAAAAAAAAAGTAAACCTACCTCAAAAAGTTAGAGTCTCCCAAAAAACCTCTAATGTCTTCCAGGAGTTCTCTGGTTGCAGCAATGGCCACCGTTGCAGCAGTATCATGAAGGTAACCATGCTCAGATGATCGTGAATCTTTATTGATTCCACCTTTAGGTGTAAACCAACTTGAAATGTCAAAGAAAGTTCCGTGGCTACATTTTCCTGTAAAATTCAATATGTCTTGATTAGTTTAAACAGTGTTGATTGATTGATTGTTAGGATATCAAGATTTCAGTACCAGATGGTTTGGAGAATCCAAAGTATCCTGATGTCAGTTTTTTCTCTTGTATGATGTCTTCCAGTATATTGTTTCTACAGTTACCTCCATCACAGTTTCTACAAGTGGGTCTTGTACGTTCTTTAAATATAGAAAAATATAGAAATCCAAAAAGAGTTCTGAGCTGATATTTTTGCACAGCATATGAATCAACTGTTTTTGCTTGTTTTGCCAGAGAATTTGCTTAAAGTGCCCCTATTACGGATTTTTGAAAATGACCTTTCATGCAGTGTGTAACACAGCTCTAAAATGAAAACATCCTGCAAAGTTTTAAAGTCCCCCTATTATGGGTTATGAAAGGTTCATATTTTGGTTTTGGGAGTCCCAAACAACAGGTTGACATGCAAGATCAAAAAACACTTTCATTTTCTTATAATATGCATTTATTTTTAACTTATATGCTCAACGACTCCCAAACGATTCGCTCAAATGATTCATTTTTCCAAACCCCTCCTTTGCGTGACGCTAATCTGCGGTGATTGGTTGATTTCATTCAAAGCAGCGTTTGTGAGCTTTTAACGCCCCAAAAGCGGCACCTAGTGGTAAAGAATGAATTTGCATTTTCATTCAAACCAACGCGAAAATACAAGCTTTCCCAGGTCTGCGCGCGCAACAAGTGGGCGGGCAATATGCTAATATTTCATTTTTGACGTCATCATGAAACGGCTTGGGATTCATTTTAAAAACGACTCATTTCAATGATTCAGAGTCGACTCTTTCTTTTGAGAGATAATAACTTTATACACGGTGCACTTTCAGATTTAAAGCTTTGCAGGATGTTTTCATTCACTTAGAGCTGTGTTACAGACTGCATGAAAGGTCATTTTCAAAATCCATAATAGGGGCACTTTAAATCTGAAAGTGCACCGTGTATAAAGTTATTGTCTCTCAAAAGAAAGAGTCGACTCTGAATCATTGAAACGAGTCGTTTTTAAAACGAATC
>JAFVLL020009831.1:0-13566 GCA_021397915.2 Tor tambroides | reverse complement strand
CCGACTTGAGTGGGCAAATGCTCACATTCGATGGCGTCTGGCACTTTGGAGAGGTGTTCTCTTCATGGATGAATCCCGGTTTTCACTGTACAGGGTAGATGGCAGACAGTGTGTATGGTGTTTTGTGGGTGAGCGGTTTGCTGATGTCAACGTTGTGGATCGAGTGGCCCATGGTGGCGGTGGGGTTATGGTATGGGCAGGCGTATGTTATGGACAACGAACACAGGTGTATTTTATTGATGGCATTTTGAATGCACAGAGATACTGTGAATAGTATACCACCACATTCTAACAATGATCCAGAAAATACTCAGCCAAGCACTGAAATTGAAAATACAGAGCCAACATTTGTTCTTCAGCTTGTCCCAGATGCTGCACATGTATTGTTTATAAACTCATTTGAATTAGATTTGACAGTTTTCTTGTAAAACAAGATGAAATATTCTATTTCAGACTGCGACCAAATGCTCACATTTTTTCTGCCAGTGCGACTAAATTTTGTGAGCGGTGGCACTGGCGCGACCACAGTGTGTGCTGCCATTTCTGTTGCATATGAGAAACATCAAACTGCAAACGTAACAAAAGCGTAAGAAAATCCCGCTACTTGTTTGAGCTGCTCAGCGCGGACTGTTTATCAGCTCGGACCATGAAGCAAACAAACTGATCGGAGCTCAGAACAGCTTTACCTCGGAACCAAAGTTGATTTCGCGACACTTACTGTACAGTAGTGCAAGATCCAGTGAAAAGCGTTTGAATTCGCCGGAGAATGAATAAAGATTCAATTTCGGCCCGGAATTCTCCGTTATAAACAGATAAAACGGCGCTGACATAGAAAACCAGAAGCAGTAACGCTAACTATGGCGTTGTGACAGAAATAGTTGAATGTTATTACATTATTCATTTCAGGGTTTGTGCAACCTTTTGAGAGAGAAATTCAAGCAATTTTCAATGACTTTCAAGCATTTCATACAACTGTTTCCAGCACTTTAAAGCTCCAAAATGATCCGATTTTAATGTTATTTTTAATGGCATGACCAAAATATACTGTGGTGAACAAACATTTATGTAAAATTAAAAAAATACATCAAATCACAATTATAACCTGTAGATGGCAGCAGATGAGCACTTATTGGCAAATTCATTCATTTCTACATTTTCCTTTATATTTTGAAATTATAAAAATCACAATTATAAACTATTATAAAATATCAAATCATCAAGAAATCTTATTTTGTCAGAATTTTGCACTTTGTGTATGAAGTAAGAAAAGTCACAAAGTGCCTTGAAAAACAAACTTTTCTTAAATTTGCGACAAAATCACACAATCACTGAAGTTGTTGGTCAATTCCACATAATGCTATAGAAGAATAATGGTACATTTAATAAGAGAACAATATCTTTTCTACACAAAAAATGGATTATTGTACGTTACTGTTGTTAATAAAATAAATTTTGTAAGCTTCCCAACTCAAGCTAGTGCTTTACTGTCAAATTTTTATAAACATGAAATAAACAAGAAATGAAACTGCAATATAATTTATAACTGCACTTATTAATGCAAAACAATAGTAATTTTTAATCATATGTATATATTTGTCATATCCCTCTGAAATTAAAAGAATACTGCACATTGTAATTTCTATGAGTTAAGTCTATTTATTATCAAAGCATTTGTCAGTAATATAGTTAAAATGAGGAAAATATGTGATTGATTGCGTTTCACACTGATTTAAGGCGTTTCAGGCTGATTTAAGGTGTGCCCCTAAATTTTCTGCTTGTGCTCCTAAAAATTTTCAGTCAGGGGCTACAGTGCTCCTAGTAAAAATAGTTAGTCTGGAGCCTTGTATTTGCATTTAATAAGACAACTCTGCTATGCACCTAGGATATCCGTGCAGTACTGATGAAAGCATCATATGGACCCTCTATTGTGGAAAGTCTAGAGAGTAATAAAATTACCAGCCAGCAAAGGCTTACAATGATGCGAATTATTGTTGCTCATCTTATTGAGAAATGGCGAAACGTGAGTATTTGAATTTATTTTTTTAATGTATGAAACTGTTACATTAATTTCAAATTACTAGCTTTCCTTTAACATATGACGATTATAATGCAGATCATCAACAGAGACCAAAAAAAGCAATGGCCATATCTTTAGTAGAGACATTTCCCTGTCTGCGTGACCCTGAAGGCAAAGGCTATGTGAGTATATGCATCTTACTTTATTCTGCTGACTAATGTTGTCTATTTCTGCTGTCACTAAAATTTCCTATTTAGCTGAGTTATTCTGGTCTTCAACCGATTTTGTCTTTGCCAATATTGTATGTTTTGCAATGTGTGTCTGCTTTTGGAACCTCAATAACATTAACATCTTTCAGGAGGCAGGGTTCAGCCCAGGGCCAAAGCACAGACCTTCCATAGGATTTTTTGAGGAGCGTCTTCGCAATATTAGGGTGTTTTCACACTTGGTCCTTTTCAGGAGTCTAAGCACGGTTTGCGTGATTTTTGGTCCATATGTGAACACTACAGACAATCTCAGACCCCTCAACAACGAACCGAACTGAGACCATCTCGGGAGGTGGTCTGAGTACGGTTTGCTTTCGGCTAACGGTACGGTTCACTAAGAATGTGCATTGTGAACACAAATTGGCCCAGGCTTGCTTGATTTTTTTTTTCATTTGCGAATTCCAATGTAGTTTAGTCATCAGATGTCTTCATACAAATCAGCTGTTCATAATGACTGCTTGTTCTGGCAGATCTCAACAAATTATTCGTTCACAACGTACACTCGTTTATTTTAATTTCAACTGCTTTCAAGCTGTGTAAGAGTGACGAGGCTGTGTGCCTTGCCAGTTTAAACTTTTTGATATATGCTTTTACGAGCACGAACATCCTAGCGGGGACTAAACTACACTCTTTTTGCATCTATTGTTTAAACTGTCAAAAACATCCACGGTTCACATAAACACAGTTGGTTTTGTTTCAGTCGAATGTAAACATCTGGGAAAGTAATCACATGTGTATCGATATACTGATCTGTGCATTACTGTAGTTCTAGTACAGCAGCCTAATATGAGAATTGGTAGAATTTATGTTATTTATATGATTAATAACATGCATTTCAATTTTTTCATTTGATTATTACATTTCTTACTTAAATGCTGCTTTTTAGGATACCTATACCTGAAAAATTTAAAGCAGTTTATTATATTTTCTTTTCTTTTATTTATTTTTTTCATCAATGCTTTTTCCACGGGTCCTTAAAGTCTTAAATTTAATTGTATCAAATTTAAGGCCATAAAAAGTTCAATGTGGACAGAAATACAAGAAATGCCATATAGCTTAATGTGATTATTAAAATAAAAGAGACTGTATGATCTCATTGAATAAATATGATCATACAGTGTATGATCAAACACTTTTCAAAGTCAGGTGCTGCGCTGCTTTGTGTTCTGCCATTACTGGTGGAAACTGTTATATTTATTTCGTATCTGAAAGCGCCACCTGCTGGCTAAGAATGAATTTACATTTTTAACCAGCCTGTCTTCGGGTTTAATATAATTAAATATTAAACCAGCCATTAAACCATAAATATAATAATTGATACTTTTGACTCTTATCTTAAGAATGGTTTAAAGGCTGAAATGAGAAGTTTGTCATTTTATTATTTAAATATTTTTTTATAATTTAATTTATTTTTTTAAGTTTCGATAAGCTTCTGCAATGTCACAACATTTATTCCCGTCCAGAGTTGCATTAATTTTTTGCCAAGATCTTGTACCGATGATGGGAGAGTCGGACCACTGTGCAAAGTCTTCTCCAGCACATCCCAAAGATTCTCAATGGGGTTAAGGTCTGGACTCTGTGGTGACCAATCCATGTGTGAAAATTTGAGCCCCAATGAATCCTGGCATTGTCATCTTGGAATATGCCTGTGCCATCAGGGAAGAAAAGAAATCCATTGATGGAATAACCTGGTCATTCAGTATATTCAGGTAGTCAGCTGAACTCATTCTTCAGGCACATAACATTGCTGAACCTAGACCTGACCAACTGCAGCAACCCCAGATCAGCACTGCCCCCACAGGCTTGTACGGGAGGCACTAGGCATGATGGGTGCATCACTTCATCCGCCTCTCTTCTTACCCTGATACGCCCATCACTCTGGAACTAGGTAAACCTGGACTCATCGGACCACATGACCTTCTTCCATTGGTCCAGAGTCCAATCTTTATGCTCCCTAGCAAACTGAAGCCTTTTTTTCTGATTAGTCTCACTGATAAGTGTTTTTTTTTAAGGCTACACAGCTGTTTAGTCCCAATCCCAATTTTAGTAGTTTCAGCAATTTCCTTAGATGTTTTCTTTGCTTGATGCATGCCAATAATTTGACCCTTCTGATACAGAGTAACGTCTTTTCTACGACCACAGGATGTGTCTTATGACATGGTTGTTTAAGAAATGAGAAGCTACTCACTGCATCAGCTAGGGTTAAATAACTTGTTGCCAGCTGAAACGTAATCATCCATGCAGTAATTATCCAATGGGAGGCTCTTGCCTATTGCTTAGTTAAATCCAGGTGGTGACTTTTTTTTTTGGATGGGCAGTGTATTTTCCCTATTGTCAAATCCTCATCCCCTGCGATCTGAAATATCAATGGAATGTTCCTCCAAAGTCTTCAATATCATTTCTGATATTATGGTCAGTCTTACCATTTAAATCTTTGAACTGTGAAAAAAAAAAAGCTCAATTATCTCTCACTGATCATTCTCCTTTTCCTTCTGCTCCATTTGAGAAATGTCAGGAGTTGCATCACAAATCACAGAATAATAAATTGCGTGCATTGTTATAATTCTCTGCTATTTTAGAACTGCTGTTTTTTACCCTTCTTTAGAGTTTAGTGCACTAGTTGATGTCTTTCTGAGGTCATCTTGTGAAAAGAGCATGCATGGGACACAATATAATGAATCCATGCTTGGACTGTGTCAACTTTGTCTCTCTTCTGTTTTTCTCGCCCATTTGCTGACTTACTGGAGATACTCTGGAAAGTTCTTTCCTTCTGAATCTTTGGGCATAATAGTTTTCAGGTCTGTCTCACTGGCAGTGGCTAGCTTTCAAATGATCACCTCACATCCCAGGTGATAAAAAAAAGTGCACTTCCATAATGTAGTTAAAAGTCCTCTATTTTCACACACAAATTGTGTACTTAATATACTAAAAATGATTCTTTACTACTTCTTAAGATAATCTTAAGATTATCTATGTGTACTCAAATGTACAATTTTGGGACACAAAGAATATGAACTAAAATGTGCTTAACATACTATCTCTGTATTTAAAAATGTATTTAGTTACCACTTGTAGTACACTTGTAGAACCCATCTGTCATACACTAGTACATTCAATTTGTGGTAACCATGCTTCAATTATAGTAACCATGTTTTTTTTTTTTGTTTTTTTTTTTGGTAGTAAAACTATGGTTAATTTTCGTAAGGGTATGGCAGTGCGCGTCGGTAATGAAAAAATTACAGTATCCACGCAGCAGTGGGATTTGTTTTCTTTTCCCCAACATTTTCAATCGGTCAGTCAGTCTCCTACTCTTCCACCAAGTTCATTGCTAACTTCAGCTGCCGTGTCAACACTGATTGGTCCTATTCATGAGCTAGGGTGGGACTTACTGTTTTATTGGGTCCCCTCAGACATTTGTCACTGACTGAATAATAAATAAATATTTCGTATTGGACTAAGCCATTTTTTGGGAGGGGTGAGGAGCAGATATTTGGAAAACTTTCATCAAATTGCATGTTTTTGTGGTTTGCATTAAAATCTCTGGCATACAACTAATATAAATATTAGAATTATTCACAGAACAGAGGCCTATGTAGTGTAACTGCTGGATTTTGTTGGGCCCCCTATAACTGTCACCACCTTTCACCCTACTAGCGATGGCCCTGCCTGTAACGTCCAGACAACACTCAAGTTACCTCTGATTTATGTGCTCAATACTACATTTACATGTTGAGGTAGTTGCTGATGTGTTAACTCTCTTTTTTATCCAACACAAATGTTCCTTAATTTTTCAACATTACTAATGGATTAATAAAATAGATAACTTGTTTATTTACATTACTTGCATAATCAGTGTTGACAACAGTGAATTCTACTGTAACAGCACACATACATCACTCACTCAGATGTCTATTTTATGTCTATTAGATGTGCTCATCTAAAATTCTTATCGAACATTTTCCTGTCAGATATTAAATAGGCATTTTGTAAGCATCTTTAAGATGTACATGATTTAGAATGTATGTAAATCCACTTTGGAGATGTACATGTGCTTACTGGAGCTCTCCTGTTAGCTATACATATTAAAACGTGTTTTTACAGCAAAATCACAAATATACTATACTATTTAGCGTCTTTACACCTTCAACAGTTCAACAGTTTGCTCTACAGTAGCTCAATAAATTTTGTTTGGTTTGTAATACTCACATTTGAAAACACACACGTCCATCCTCGCAAAGTTTGATTATGACGTATCCTCTTCTTCTTCTTTATGATGTATCCTCTCCCGTGGGCTCCTGCCTGGGATGGAAAAGTCTCCATCAATGAGCACTTCAGAATCTGGGCTGAAGCAGTAGGACATCCAGGGATTTCTTGCCTACTCTTTTATGAATACTGAGGATTCGGACATACTAATCTTCACATATTGTTTTCTCCTTCTACATAGTAGGTAAGTAGGCATATTCGGATGCAGCTTAAGTATACATACGTCTGAATCTTGTGAGAATTAGTACAACATTCAGGTAATTCTTACCTAGTCTTTTATGAATACTAAGCATTTGGACATACTTATTCCTTCGCTTACTTTTTTTTGGTCTACTACATAGTAGGGAAGTATGCAGTTTTGGATGCAGCCTGTATTCATTTTTCATCATTTAGGCCATGTATCCAACAGAAAAAAAACAGCTTTACTGCTGGATACACTGGGAGAAACAAAAACAAAAATTAGAAAATGTGAAAACACCACATGGTTGGTAATTGAGAATGACCTATATCAACTTGAAATGCTCAATGAAAATTAAAATGTCAAAAATGTAATCATATCAATGGGTCTACTTTTTCTAGAGATACCCCTTATTATAAAAAAAACAAAGTGTTAGCACTGGACACGACACACTAATTCACACATTCTGTCACATTGGTAGCTTATTTATAATTACAAAATAAAGAAGACTTCCTGTGACAACAGTAAGTGGTGAATTTAGATATATACACGTGTAAACGTTATGCAGGTTAGTGTGTGAGCTTCAAGATATATTCATCTTTTATGTACTAAAAATTTATTCTGACCCTTGGAACACTGATGAGAGACACTGCCTCATCCTCTCCAGCCAGACTCTATTTCTTGTGGTGCCTTTGCAGTAAAAGTATGTAAATGACAACATCTAGCTGTGAACATTTGTTTATTACATATGCTTAAAATAAAGTACTGAATGCAATAATACGTTTTAAGGATTAGAAGTAACTAATGTCTTATGTTTTATATTTTCAGGTTCAGAGAAAATCTTGTGGCAGGAACCAGTCACATTCCCTGCAGCACTGACCAACGTGGAATTAAGATTGGGGATAGACACCACACTTCTCAGAGAGAACAGTACATATTGTGATTAATTGCTCCAGCTGTTTTAACGATTTCTTGTCTCTCTTAACAGTCGATGACCTCTCTCTCTAGTGTCGCCATGGCATCCTCCATCCTTAAAATGCTGATCAATTACCTCCTTGAATGGTTCTACAGATTTTTAAGGAGGGTCGTCAGCCTCTTCATTCCACTATTCTTTTCATTATTTTACATTTTAGTTTAGAGGAATGTCTTTGGAATTCACCCATCATGGAGACAAGTACTAGATAGAACACGTTTGTGAAAGCTTTCATTATCATCATGATCTATTCTATGCTCACTAGTTGGTGTAGTGGTCCACCTAGCTTACTATTCCTTTTTGGCTGCCTTTTCTCAGTCTTTTCCATAGTGACATCAACATTCACAGCAATTACCTCAATCTCTGCCCATACAACCTTAAAAAAGCATCAGTGCATGTATCAGTGCTGCATTACTCTTGACACTTTGCATCGACAAGGCTCACAGATGCTGCTAGATCCAATGAGAGGGACTGCAGTATGTCAGACAAGAACTTGGATTGGCCCAGTACTTTACTAAAAGTAACCAGAAGCCCAATGAAATTTAAGTTGATTTGGGCTAGTAAACCACAAGCATCTACTGCCCGATCCCTATTACTCTCAAGTCCAATCTCCTGAAGGACACGGACTACTGCAGGGAACAGGTCAACCTGTCTAATAGGCTGTGACATGCTGTGTACCATCAAGCCCAGCTAGTATCACTTAGTCTTGAAAGTTCACAAGACTGGTCACCATATGTTTCTCTCTGTATTTTAAATGATTTGGTGTGTATGTATGATCCAGACACAAATGAGTTACATTTTTGTAGGAGAGAAAAATAAAAAATCTGGCTCAGACACTGACTTGACACTCACCACAATGACAAGGTTTAAACAAAAATGGCATTACAATGCACGTACAATGCATACTTTACCACATCTTGTATTCTTGTTCACGCTTCTGACTGCTTGCCACTCATAACAGCAGCACCAACATAGCCCTGACCAACCAGGGGTGCGTTTCCCGAACAACGACGTAACTCGCTGATTAACCACCGTAGTACGATGCATCGTTTTGGAAACGAACTATCTAGTCACGACTGTTTCCCGAACACGGTCGCATCTCCGTCGTTTGAACCACGTTAGTTCAACAATATAGGGCCATTGTTAATGACGTCACACGCGTGTGGTGGAGGAATAACTTATCTTATTTAACTGATTAGAGGTCTCTAAAATGCTACTGTATTGAACATGGCACCTACTGACTACCTGATTTTTTTGTTCCCTGCCATTTTGCTTTATTTGATGTTTGATTCATCGCGGGTTCCCTCTTACGTCATACTCCAGGGTTCCCTTAGGCATTTATGCACATGCGCACTCTTCAAAAACGGCGCTTACAATGAACGCGCAAAAATACATAATTGAAATGCATTTTATATTTAGACAGAATGGAAGATACAGATAGTACTGCATGTTAGCTTGCTTGTTGTGCCCAAGAGCATGTTTATTTATGCCCATATATCATACAAACAAGAAACTATGCTTCTAACCACAGGTCAAGAGCCGTAGTTCCAACCACGTAAGCTTGTGACACTGATTGCGAACGTTCGTTTGAACTATGGTTTCGGGAAACACCGAATCGTTGAACTATGCTGGTAACGACGGAACTTGCGACCATAGTTGGCTAACGATGCTTTTGGGAAACGCACCCCAGGTTGGTATGATATTCTTTGACGACAGACTTTGCTCAGGCATTTCAAAATGACCATAACAACATTTCAGATGATGTACAATGAGTCCAGTAGATTGTCCAGTTATGCCATCCCACTGCGCAAAGTTTTTTTTGATGCGCATGGAGGAATTTATTTGGCAAATGCGTTTCCATCTCCCATTATTCGCCTTAACCCTTTTGCACACAAGCCGAAAACCACCTCAAGTGAATGTAAAAACTTTTTTGCTAATTAAACTACTAACAAGCGGCATTCCTTGCTAAAATCAACTGTAAAAGCATGAGAATTAGTGAAATACAATGATAGCGGCACAGTTTAGGCACAGGAGACAAAGAAATGATGCAGATGTGAGACAGCCAGAACCTTTGGTACACTTCCCACTTAGATGCAAGATTCACCAATGAGTTCTTGACCACCCTCCTGGCCCTGGACAGCCTATAGTTATCCCTAAATATGATAAGATTTTGCTAAAACTATTTGCTCCGGAACAAATAATAGTTTATGAGACCAAAGACTGGCCGTTAGATTTACCCAACACAAATTATATCTCATGTTTAACCACTACAGAGACATCAGAGCCCGTGGTAAATTCCAGAAGATATGGCCGCTGTCACAGAACGGCCAGGTCGACCAGGCTCCACCACCACCCATTCACCACGATCACTCTCACCTGTGCTCTGATCACCTGCACCTGTCACTCATCTAATTACCTCATTATCAGCCAAGCACAAAAGCGCACACCTCAGTCACCATCATGGTCCGGTCTCGTAAACGAATACGTATGTAGTATGGAAGATGGCTCTCTGACTCCAGTCAGCATTCTGTTTACTTACCTGTACGACTTACCTCCTGTGTTCTCCTGTTATGTTCTGTGTCTCCATGCGCTTTCCAAGCTCCTGAGGTGTGTGCTCTGTTCCTGTGTCTCCTGTTCTCCCGTTCATCTGCAAAGAAGGGAATTCAAGTTACACTCCAACTGTCTTCAGCAAGGAAGTCTAAGGACACTGTGAATCACCTGTTCATCACTTCACCTTCATTCACGTACCCCTCTGTGCATTAATAAACATTGTTGTTTTTACCTATCACCTGTGTCCTGCCACTTCCGTTACAACCGCGGTAAGGCGCTCTCGGCGGGTGTAATGAACGGCCAATGAACTGCTGGAGATCCTGTGTCCGAAAACATTGAAGTGAATTTTTAAATAGACTTTATTTTTATTAACAAACTGCATATTTGAAGTCCAAGCAAGCACATTCTTGCCTAAAAAACTCTTAAGGCCGTGTTCACACTTGGCGTCTTTTTTGAAGCTGCCGGCGTCTGTTTTACATTATAATCCTATGGAGTAAACCGTGTTTTCAAAAAAGTCCTGAGCGCTTTTTAAAACACCACTGCCGGTGTCTTTTTCTGCAGCTCAGAGTGTCTTTTCAAGTTGAAAAAAGTTCAGCTTTTCTGAAAAAAACGCCCAACGTCAAGCGCCTTTTTGACAGCTGACCAATGACAAGCGAGTGGTGAGTCGTTTCCATAACAACAAAAACAACAAGAAAAAGGAGAAGATAGCCGGTAGACAGATCGTACTAGTCTCGGAGCATAAGGAGTTGTATGAAACCGTGCATCATCCAACCGGAGCTCCTGGACTAAATTGTTGGAAGCACCATACAGTTTCCTTCCCCGTATAATGTCGTGCACCCACAAACGTCGTTGTGAATCGACATTTTCTTTCCCGTTAACTTCAAGAGCCAACTTTTTACTCTTTCTTGACATTTCTGCAGTACACAGCGCTAGGCTACTGTTGCAGCTGTTGCTATGGCAACAAAAGACGCTCTCGGCTGCTATTTGTAACAGACGCTGCCAGCTTTGTTTTTCATTAAAAAAAAACGCTCGTCAACTTTTTCTAGTCAAAAAAGATGCCAAGTGTGAACACGGCCTAAAACTGCATTCCGTGACACAAAACAGTATTATTTTTAAAATTATAGTGGATTTGGGCGTCCGCCATGACACTCGCTTTGAGAAATACGGCAACTTTGGCAAGCGGAGTGATACAAACGGTGAAGAGGTCGAGGAGCTCTGTTGGACTCTAATATCGCACTCCTATCAGCCAATCAGATTCAAGAGCCAGAAAGAACTGTTGTATAAATATATATAATATATAAACAAAACAATAAATAGTATTACATAACTACAGTTGTGGTCAAATGTTTGCATACATCTTGCAGAATCTGCAAAATATTAATATTTTTTAACAAAATAAGAGGATCATATAAAAATTGGAGTCATTCTACCCCATTGAAACAGTTTCACATAATATAATCCACAACACAAAATTGTAGCGGTTAAAAAAAACAAAAAAAAACAATTGGTCCCTCAATTGTCCTCAGTGTGAAAAGATCTCAAAACCATAGTCATTGCTGGAAAGGGTTTAAATATGCAGAAGATGCTAGAGAATGTGTAGGACCTGAGAGATTTTTCTTAAGGACAGCAGGCAGTTTAACTGTTCAGGACAAACAAGAGACTCATGAACAGCTATCAAAAAACTAATTATCATCCACATAACAATATACAATATAATCAATCAAGAGTATGTACTTTTCAACGGTGTCTTTTTTAAAAAAAAAAATTCAACTATAATTTTGTCTTGTGGACTGTACCTACGTAAACACGTTGTGTTAAGCAGTTTCATCTGGCTAGTACTAAAAAAACCCTACATTTTATTATTCCTCTAATTTATCTACTTTTTTTTTACATTTTGCAGATTTTGCAAGGTGAATGTAGCAGTCGTATTATTATTATCCCTTTACTATGTGCAAATATCATCATCATTACACTTGTTGCCCCTTTAAGTAACATTGTGACTTTACGGTCTTACCTCCTTTTTTTGTATATGAAATTTAGGAAACGGTAGCCTTTTTAATGAGTCAGTGGCTGTATTCCGAAGACATACTGCCAATCGGTCTCCGGCGCTGATCTGATTCCTGAAGTTTGTTTGGCTCTTGCTGAGGACCTCTTTCACAATATCCAGGATGGCTTGAAACTGATATTGACTAAGTATTAATAAAGTTTGTCTTCAAAAGACATCTCTCTAATCAAAGTGATGGATTTTCCTAACTCCTCTCGTCTTTGAAGGATCTCATGTACCCAACAGCATCTGTTTTTCTTTTTCCTTTGATATTTTTGTGAAATATGTAGCAGCAGCAGGTCATCTACATCCATTTTCCTAAATTTGAAACCGCAGCGCGTGAGCTTAGATTAAACAGACCGTTATTGTTCGTTGGTGTGGACGCAAATATAATTATTGTTATAGTTACAGTTATCGTTATCGTTCTGGGTGTGAACATGCCTTAATACTGTAAAGATTTATTCATGTTTCTCACAACATCCACATTGCTTTCTCCTGCCATTACAGTTTTACATATATAAATAACCATTTAATGCATATTGTATGTATTGAACACAGAGAAAATAGCATTTAATTGAAATTTAGGAATCGTCAGCAAGCTGAATATCTAGACAGCACTGTGAATGTTCATATGGCTACCAAGGAATGGGATGTTACATTTTATTCAAAACCTGATGGATATTGCTTAAGTATCTTCTAATCTACACCTTTTGGCTTTAATAAGATTTCCCCAAGAAACAGGCAAGAATGAATTGCCTGTCCACCATGATTTCTGTTCTTTCTGACAACAAAGCACTTGAACACGACAAACTCGCAATTACAACTTCAGAAGTGGAAGTAGGAAGTTTCCGATACTACGCGAAGGCAGCATAAGTACCTGTATTTCGGTTCCAACTGTCTCTCTCAGTACGGTATGTCCTAACAACAGTATCAGCAATCTTGGCTGTAAATATGTAGAGCTTCTAATGAAATATAGATTTCCTTTCCACATATGACCTGACCAACCTGTAGTGATGTGACATTTGAACTGAAGCATCGGCGTTTGTGTCGAGCATAAGTGGGCGTGCCAGATGAAGCCTTGATTCAAGGCTTGTGTTGGTAACATAGAAACCACGTGACCAATGACAAACGAAGGAATGTTCGAACCCCCAGATCTTATTTTATGAGCAAGATTTCATTTGGACTTATTCAATTATATTATTAAGGTCCCAGTCATACAAGTAATATGAAGAATACAAATTATTTCAGGAAAATTAAATATTTACCATATGCAAT